>JASANF010002181.1:27500-38666 GCA_030248245.1 Trissonchulus sp. WLG1_4 | reverse complement strand
CGGAGATAAGCACAAAAGCACCACACACAAGCACAAAAATTAGACTAAACGATTATGTCGATTTCTCACAACATTTATTTGAAATTTGTCCTTGTCCCTGTCCTTATGGGCATTACGTCTATCATTCTGATATTTTGGTCAGGTGATGGGGCAGTGTGGGGATTGCTCAGCACTGCGGACGGAGCTGGCTGGACTGAAGTGCTGTGTCCTGGACGCCCTGGGAAATGTGGGCAAGCAAATTGAAATACACCACGAGTCTGTCAGCAAACTGATTGGACTGCTGATAGGGACAAGTGACTCCACTAATTGTCCGTTGAAAGAGGAGGAGAAGGATGGGCTGAATGGCTTGGTAAGGGCGTTATTGGAATAAAATAGGAATATGATTTTAAATTTGGTTTGATGGATTTAAGTTAATTTGAATCTGAATGGTAGAGGAAGTACGAATAACACAAGTGGCACCAAGTATGTAGTTTACGTATATAATCGGAGGACGTTCAGTTCAGCTGATACTGATATGTTTATATACTTTTTATTAAGGTAAAGTTTTCGCAGGCAAAGTTTCTTTCTTTGTTGCTGTGGAAACTCTACTTTCTACTTAATAGTTTAGCAAAATATATTCCCGAAACCATACATGTAGTTGGGAGGGATGGGGGGCAGGGTTTTTTTTTCAAAATCGGATTTCATCATTCTGGCGTCATTTTTAAACTCCTGTCGTCATTTTTATTTTTCGTTCGTCAAAATTAGATTATGGCTTTACAGTATATAACCGTTGCGCTGCAGCAATATTGCTAGTTATCGTTATCGTACAGTAGCGTACGCGTACCGACAGAAAATTTGCGACCACAATTTTAAAAAAACAGCATTTTTATGAATTTGAAGCGGTTTTGTACCTAAAGCAACCCCAAAATTTCCAGCTTTTGCCTAAAAATGGAAAAATTTTTGCAAAAATTAAAAATATGTCGCAATTTTTAGCTTTTTGCTCATTTTTAAAGCAATCTGGGGCAAATTTTAAGTTTTCGGGCACCTTTTTCAACTTTGAGGAGGGTATGCTTCCCCTGGAATCTCAAATCTCGGGGGGAACACCCCCAGACCCCCCTTGTACATCTGCGTGCCGAAGATTTCGGTAAAATTTAAAGTAAAAAAATTTCGGAGAGAGAATGACATTTTCGATTTTTTGTAATAATGCTTTTTTGCACTTTTTTGCAATTGCAAAAGTGCATTAATAAATGCACTTTTTTGCAATCTAACATAAAAATTAACAGATAATAGCTCATATTGTCCGACCATTATACTAATTATGGCCGACCGAAAACATCAGAGCTAAAGTTTGAACTTAGAATGTCAAGAAGAGTAAGCCAAAGATGAAGGGGTCTAAGAGAGACAACCCTGAAAAACAAAATTGGAGACTTTTTCTCTTTTTTTAGGCCAAACTTGGTCAAGTGGAGACTATATAATTATATAACTGAAATTTTTTCGAGCCGGTAAATTAAAAACGAATCACGTCAGAAGCACAACGTCACATCAGATTAGTGTACTAGACAGGTAAATGTACTCGTTTACACATGCAGAGACTTTGGTGAAAGCGAATAACAAGCCACTAAGTTGCAGGGGTCTGGGGGCGGCAGCCCCCAGAAAAAAATGGAGATTTTTTCAATTTTTAGGCCGAATTTGGTCAAATCAGCGTCAATATTTGCTCAAAACGCTTCGTCAAAGCTTCGTCATTTTTATTTTCTGAACATCATTTTTAAGTTTCATTTCTGCAAATGACGCCATTTTTGACTAAAAAAAAACCCTGATGGGGGGGGGGGGAAGACCAGGGTTGGCAAGTCTCGGGTTTGCAACCGAGACCGAGACCAGGCTACCGAGACCACCCAAACGAGACCTACGAGACCGAGACCAGCCCTTGGGGGACCTTTTTTTCAAGTTTCAATTTCAAAATTTTTTAAGATACTTTGAATTATGAAAAATTTGTAATTAAATTACAAAAAAATGACCCTTAGGTTATGAAGTATGAGTGTATGACTTGCGAAGTTGCGAGAAACTCAACATTATCAAAAAAATCTTCGTAACTTTAGTAAGTTTTGAAAACTTTAAGTCTCATCTGAAATACCGAGACCACCCTATGGCAGGTCTCGGTTTTCCTACCGAGACCGAGACCGAGACCGAGACTAGCCTAGTCTCGGGTTTTTTACGAGACCGAGACCGAGACCGAGACCGTGACTGCCAACCCTGGGGAAGGCCCCCCCAAATTCGGTCCCGGGGGAGGGAGGGCGGTGGCCAGGGTGAAAAGAGGGGGGAGGGTCCCGCCGGAAGTAAATTTTTGGCTAAAATTTGAAAAATCAGCCTTTTTTGGTGAAATTTAAGCTATTTTTACCAAAATTTTTGCCAACAATTGTCAAAATCAGTTTTTTTGGTCAAAAACTGTAAAAATAGCGTCATTTTTGGGAGGGGGGTCAAAAATGAGTTGACGCAGGGGAAGGTGGGTCCCACCAAGGGGGGGCAGGGGTACCCAAAATTTTTGTGCTGTTACATGTATGCCCGAAACTATGTGGTGTGGTACGTATTTAAAGTTAGCAGATTAGACATATATATATACATTTATTGTTTGATTAAACGTGATGTAGTCAGTGTTAACCAAGGATTTGGGATAAGGTTCTGAGATTTTTTTAATAAATTTTTTTGTTTAGCCTTCATCGACGGCAGATTTTCATGGGGAAAACGAAGACATTCTAGACGAGCTGACAGCGGCGGAATCGGAAGAATGGATCGAGTCGTCAGACGATCTTGCGGATGTCCTAGACCAGGCTTCGCAGCGAGACTTGCAGCTGGAGTGCCAATCCGGCCTAGATTTGGCCGGCCAAAGTCATTCTGGCCATTCTGGTTTAGGCCAAAGCGTTCCTGGCCATTCTGGTTTAGGCCAAAGCATTTCTGGTCAATCTGGTTCCGTCCTAGATTCGCAAGCCAGTTGTGGCCAAAACCCGGCCCGTGGCCGCTGCGGTTCCGGCCTAGACTCGGACGCACAGCTTTGCCCAGGGCTGCCAAATGGCCAGACAGTTTCAGGCCTAGATTTGAGTCCCCAGGCCGGCCTAAATCAGGGTTCAGATTCCGGCCTAAATTTGGCCAATGGCCACACGGTTGTGGTCGACGCCAGTTCTGGCTGTGATATTGGAGGCGGCCTGGATGATTCGCCGAACTTGCTGGCTGGTCAGATTGAACCAAAATGTGATTCGGTAAGGGATGTTTTTCTGAATCGATTTCAGTTTTGTCAAAATCTGTGCGGCCGAATCGTTTTGTTTAAATTTTAAGTATAGAGTGATTTGTTCTAAAGAAGAAATTAGTACTGAATCTAAATTATTCAAATTTAAAGAATAGTACTAAGTTCGTAGTGTATTTTGTATTTTTTAGGACATATCATCCTGTGGCCTTCAAGTAAACGATGACGTGCCTTCGTGTGCCTCAAGCAGCAATAGCAGCAAAGCCTTGGAGCTAGATAGCCGGTTGGAAGTGAAATCCGAACAGTTGTACGTATAATGTATATATTTGTGTTTTGCAAAACTTAGAGGGATGGGATACTTCATCAAGTGGAGAATTATTCACCTGTTTTGTCACAGGGTTCTAAAATGGATCATAATACTTTATAGTCAACTGACATATTTTCCTTTTAGCTGTTAGAAGTAGAGAAAAGTCTTGCCACAGATAATACATTAAAGAAAGCTCATTATTCATACTAACACCGTATGTCCCGCCGACGAAGTTACTAAATCACTAAACAATGACGCCACTATGACGTATGAAAATGAAGTCAAAGCTGGTCCTATGGCTGCTGCGAGTTGGACTGTTCGATAATGGGGAACGACTCTATGGCTGGGATTCACAAAGCGCGTTTAACTTAAACCCAGTCTGTGTCGCACGTGTGATCGCATTAAATACGTAAAATTTTCAATTACGGTGTTCCACTTCATTCGAAAAAACGTTTTAGACTGGGTTAAGTTAAACACCTTTTGTGAATCGCAGACTATAATTGTATTATGCATACCACGTCGGTTTGGTATACGCCGCTTCTTTTCTTATCTAGCTGAGGGAGTTTACCGTGTTCCACTTATATTCTTAGCGGTCAGTTGTCTTTTTGTTTTCAATACAAAACATCTAAAATTTTGATTGAAACATTTTTAAAGTGGCATTTGTTTTTTTAGTTCAAATATGCCCGAGTCAAAATGCTGCGTCCTTCGTTCGAAGAGACCTCGAAAACACTTGCCATGTTTCAGCGATACGCTCCGTTCTAGTCATTCAAGAGAAACTAATTCGAATTGTTCGGAAAATGTAAGGCTGCTCAAAATAGTCGAATAAAGTGCTAATTAATCAATTTAAACAGTGACTAGATTGTGCTGTTTTGAGATTGTATTTGGTTTTGTGGAATGCATCGAAAAATGAAGAGTTAACTAATTCAGCCAGTAACAACTAGGGCGATGTTCGTTGGGGCAGTTAGCTCTTGTTGATTCGTGAGGACCTAATTTTATTTATATGAATTCCTTAAGCCTATTTACATGAGGGCGCATTTTCTCCATGGCGTGCGCCATGGCGCACGAGCGGACGGTTGAGCAGGCGCATTCTGTAATTTGAATTTTCACATTGCCTGCTGCATTATTTCACACAGCGTGTGTGTGTGAAAATTCGAATTATAGAATGCACCCACTCCTGCGCCCGCTCATGCTCCCTCGTGTGAATAGGCCTGAAGAATTATAAACACACCGTAATCAAGTAAAATATGTAAACTTTGTTAATTAATTATGCGTCGAATCGAGTAAATCGTAGTTATCACTAGTGCGGAAGCGGAACTGTCCGTATATTGTCCATCATGTTCATATAGGTTGTCTATACCTGATTCCAAAGGATTTTCGAGCAAATCTAGATTTTAATTTTAATATGGTATTGACTGAACTTTTTAAAGTCTGTTAGTGTTTCGAAAATTTACGTCAACGTAAAGCTGATTGTTTAATTTCGTCATTATGGTCCTTTTTTGACTCCAGGGCGATTCCCATGACTCCAACGTGTCAGAAGAGACGCCAGCGGCTGGGTCTGACGCCAGCATTTGTCGCCTGGTAAATGCAGAGCGTCGCTGTCGCCTCTGTTGGCGTCAGTTCAACTCCAAATCCACGGCCCTGCGTCATGTCAAGTCGGTTCACTTCAAACAGACGCAGGCTGTGTGCGATCTGTGCGGCTTCGTCTCTTCCCGTAAGGATGTCATGAAACGCCATAATCGGGCCAAACATCCGGATCGATTCGTAAGATTTCGGTCGATTTTTTCGATCTATCTCACCGTTTTTGGTCTAAAAAAGGTCGATTGTGGTGTGATTGTTTCGTAATTTTGCCAGCTGAATGGACGGCTTTGCTGCTGTAAAGTTTGAATCGACCCAAAACGGTTGGGTTTTTAGCAATACCGTTAATAGCGGGTGTGATTATTTTGGTTAGTCTTACAGTTTCAAGCTTGTTTTTTGGTACGCGAAACCGCAAGCGTAATTTGCTTTATTTGTAATTATTCCTGCCGCCGCCTTAGCGGCGGCAGGTCTTTATACTGCTTTTTGGCATAAGCTGGCTACCAAGCAGTTTGCATGATTTACGTGTTAAATTTTTTGTTTGTCGGGTGCTTATTTTTGAAAGTTGCCTACAGTTAGATAAAAACCGTAATACAATTTTATTGGGCTGCCGACCAGTTGCGAAGCAAAGGCAACCCTTTTGTATCTGAAATGTCTGTTATTATTATTTTTCGTATGTCCATTTGTCTGTAAGCGTTTTTTCTGAGTTAATATTTTATGGATATGAACCAAACTTTGGTGGAAGGGTCCCCCCCTTGAGTGATTGTGCCCCCCACCTTGGTGACCCCGTGACCCCTCGGGGGGCCGGGTCACGTGACCCTCAAAATGAGGGGGTCCTCAGGGGTCAAATTTTCGAAATTGAGATTTTGATGTTTCTGGGGGTAATTTGGGCCCCGGAACACGAATCCGAGGTCCATTTTCGTCTAGGACCCCTCTGGACCCTTCCATGACTCCCCTAGGGCACCCTGCCCAGGGGGTCCCCAGGGGTCAAATTTTCGAAATTGGGATTTTGACGTCCCTAGGGGTAATTTGGGCCCCGGAACACGAATCCGAGGTCCATTTTTGCCTAGGACCCCTCTGGACCCTTCCATGACCCCCCTAGGGCACTATGCCCAGGGGGTCCCCAGGGGTCAAATTTTCGAAATTGGGATTTTGACGTCCCTAGGGGTAATTTGAGCTTTTGAACACAAACAGAGGGACCTCTACCTAGAATAGAGGGTCCTTTGCTTAGAATAGAGGGTCCTCTACCCACTGTCGGCAACCCGTTGTAGCCACCCGACTAGTTAATTTTTAATTTTATTATTGCTGTAATTGCAATTTTCATGTTTAGTAATAAATGAGGTAGGATTCTGAAGTTTTAAGCTTATGATGCCCCCTTGGCCATAATTTCAATGTGGTGTTGCGGTGTTGTCATTTTTTAACAAAACATTTCCAGTATCTAATCCAAAACATAAATTTCTGGCTTAAATTTCAGTCAAAGAAGGGTCGACATGACGTCTGGCATCAAATCAACAACGAATTAAATAGTTTTGTGAAATAATTATTACTAATGAAAATTATGAAGAAAACTAATGAAATTATTAACTAATGAATGAAGTAATAAAAAAAATCGAGTGATAATAAATAATTAATAATAAATCGAGTTATCGCTGTCAATAATTGCCATTGATTGACATTATCTTGGAATTCAAAACCTATATAATTCAATGAATGTAAGGGTCCATTTGTGGTTTTGGGCGGGGGAGACGGAGAGTATTCGTCGAATTGAGATTTTGAAACATTTTTGAAAAATACTATCAAGTTTTTGACAATTTTACTCGGCAGGGACAAACTTAGTGTAAGTACTGACTATTAACAGCTGAAAATTACTAAAAAAATTTGCATGAAACTGCTGCTTGTTTAATTTAGATTAACTAGAGCTAGCAAAGTCGTTCATTTCATTTATAACTTTAGTTTCTATTGTCTACGCTGACTGGCAATTTCATATTCTTTGTGACTTGGGGTCAGTTACAGCTTGTGACTGGTCGCTTTAGCTAGCTTGTGGGCTAATGTTTGTGCATTTTTTCATTCTGTGTTCAACATTTTTTGTTCAGACGTTAGTTTTTGTATCTTTTTTCTAGATCAGCGAAGTGATGAGCAACGCGCCCACCATGACAGCACTGCCGCTGCCGTATACCTCAACCACAATCAGCTTTATGGATGTTGCATTTTCTAGTTCCATTCCTGGTCATTTGTGAATACTAGTTGTTAGTCTTAGTCATTAATTTTTTTATATTAATTTTTTGGTGTATTTAGAATTGGTAGGGTGGATAAAAAGCTAAAAACTCATAATCGGGCGTGATGAAAAGCTTAACTTGTATATAACTGGGCAGCTGTTTTTAATCAAATATTGCTTTCATAAGTGGGGTTGAAATTCTACTGGTGGGAATGGTACGATATTATATTGACTGCCATATATAGATGCCTCATTATTGGGTTTTGAATTAGTTTAGTGTAGTTTGGTTTTATATTTTTTACTTTGTTTGGAAAAAACGTTCATTTTTAACCTGTATTCAGTACTCCGACTAGCTGTTTTTGTGTTTATTCATGAAATTTGTTTGTTTTTTAAGCCCGTAAAAATTGGTCATGTCTAAAAACAAGAGTACATAAAGTCTCACTAAAAGACAAGACACTGTAGTGTATGTCTATAGAGCAGTGCTGGATAGCCATTATTTTTATTTGCTATTAAGGGTGGGGTTATCTAATTGTGGAGTCATACTTCGACACGTGGGAAGGAATCCTTGCTAGGGATGTCGCGGATATCCGCATCCGCATCCGCATCCGCGGATGATCCGCAACTTTTTGACATCCGCATCCGCATCCGCAAAAATTTGATGCGGATGTGCGGATGTTGCAGATTCGTCAGATGCCACTAAAAATGTGGGAAATCAGACAGCAATTTTAAATTTTGTGCATGTATACGCCAGTATTAGCTCTTAAAACAGTGGAATGAAACATCATTCTGGGTTTTTTGCCTCATTGTTGGTTGCAAATTGCTCTTTTCTAAAGTAGGTTTCACACTTTCACTATATGGTTAAGAATGTTTGATATTGCGGACATTCGAACAAAGTTCTGCATTTTTGAGAGTCATGAGTCATGTAAAAGTATTTTTGGATGAAGTTTGATTTCCAGCTGAAATTTACATACTACAAACTTCTAACCTACTCTATTCGAAAAAGCGTTCAATTTTAATTGACCTCCCCTAGGTTTGGTGGATATAGGGGGACTCCGGATTATTAGGCAAAAAATGCTGTTCCACTGCTTCCAGTGCTCCGACTGATTCCACCCCTAAGGGACGTTTTAACACCTACATGCTATTTGTAGTATTTTACGCATTTTTTGGCAAAATAAATTGTATAATTTCGGCTCATAACTTGTCTAGAACACATTCCAAAAAGATCCGCATCCGCATCCGCGCGGATGTTAGGAGTCGACATCCGCATCCGCATCCGCATCCGCGGATGTCAAAAAAGTGACATCCGCGACATCCCTAATCCTTGCCATTGAATTTATTTTGGTACAATTCTATTGATTTTATTTAGTATAATTCTATAGCGTCTCTAATGTCTAGTCAATTTTCATAATCAGTAAAATCAAATTGTGTATTTTTGTAATGTTATGTAGCATTAACTAATTAATTTTTGATTAGTATAATATTGATGAATAATTTTCTAATAGTTGTGTCTTGTTTGTTGATTGTGTTCACAAAGTTTTTTAATTCACTGGTATGCCTTAGTGTCAGCATTAAGTAATAAACGCCTTCTGTTTATTTTGTTTAGATAATTGCTACTTAGTATGTAGTCATTATTAACTCGTTAATATTTTTCAGATGTTTTTGTTTTTCTAATTATGAAGTTGTTGTTTTTGATTGTACTTGTATCCCACAAATTGTCATTTTGTTTGATCTCAAATTATGTAATATACTCAATTTAATTGTTTGAACACATTACATGTTTAGGGGATGGAACTGGGTTTTTTTTTCGCTGGCAAATTTTCGCAATTTTGCGAAAAGCTTCAAATTTTTTTCGCAAAATCAAATTTTTTTTTCGCAAACTTACTTTTGTTACTTAACACAGTAGACTTTACATTTAAATGTTAATAAAACATTATTCCGCCTATACAGGATTAAGACTGACATAGTTTTCACCATTTTTGGCCAAAAAGCAACGATTTTGACATTTTTATTAAAATTTATGGAGCCGTCCTGATAATTTTGTGTAATTTTTCACAATTTTCACAATCGATGCTCAGCCGTAAAGAAATTTCATTAGACCCGGCGACGGCCAAGGGCCAAGTTAGGCCTGAAAATGCTAACATTTTGAATTGTTACTTAATTAAGTCACCTCCGACTACTGTCTGTTAGTGTTACATGCAGTCGGTGTGATAAGACATGGAAGGAAATGTGTCCCATTTACAGTCACTAGAAACATCAAGTCACAAAGTTGCACGAGCCCGGGCTTGGGGAATCAAAAAAGTCAAAGAAATTTTCAATTTTTAGGGCAAATTTGGTCAATTGGGGACGTATCGGAAATGTTTTCCGACTAAACCACAAAAATCAGCGCATAGACCTTACGAGTTCACCTCCACTGCGTCAAATTTTTTTCGCAATTTTACGAAAAGGTTTGAAAATTTTTCGCAATCAGCAATTTTTTTTCGCAATTGCGAACGTTTTTGCGAAAAAAAACCCAGGGATGGAAGGAATGTAAAGAATACCTCGAACTTGGGCTTGGGGGGGGGGGCGGCACAACTAAGGAACTTGAGGGTCGATTCGTACTTACAGCCGTATGTCCATTCAGCGGGCAGAAATACGAAAAAACCGCGCCACAATCTGCTCGTATATTCGTAGATAATCAACCGCACCCTCCCTCATTTTTGACAAGCGCTTCTGCGTGTATTTTTGCAGAAGCAGTCAGGGGAGTGTCTCACTTTTCTTCTATAGGAGTACAACACATGTATATACTCTGGTTGTTTTGTTTGTCATTAATATGTAGCAGGGTTTTTTCTTTCAAAATCGGCACTGTGTAAATGTTGTGTAAATTAAGATTTTGCTGTGTAAATTAGGGGTATGTTGTGTAAATTTTTGAAAGTGTGTATTTAGACATTTTTTAGGTAAAAATTTTTTTTTGCACTCAAAAAACCAATATTTTGACTTTGCGACTTACGAAACTACGAAAATTAAAATTGTAAAGAATGAGAATAGAGTGTACGCTGTGCACCCTAGTGCCGACTGCACCCGAAAAACGCCTTATGCGCAGGTTTACACAGATCTGTTTCATCAGCCAGATCCTACACATTTTTTAATTCCGGGTTAAAACCTGCCGTGCAGCTTTGAAAGTACTTTGAAGTATTACATACTTGTAACAGCACCAAAATTTTGGGTATAATGCCTGGTGGGGGACCCCCCTCCCCTGAATCAACCAACCCTCCTCTCCCAAGACTGACGCAATTTTTACATTTTTTTAGATAAAAGTTAGGTAAAAATCGCTTAAATTTCATCAAAAATGGCCAATTTTTAAGTGCCAGTTTTAGGAAGTTCGGTGTAAATCAGTGTGTATTTTTATTTTTTGTTGTGTAAATTAGGCGGCCGATGTGTAAATACACCCTATTTTACACAAAAAAACCCTGATATGTAGTCAGTTAGTGATTCTCACTCTGCAGGTATTGTATGGCAATAATTGTGTTTTACATACACGTAGAAATTAGTTTCGTTATGGTTATAGATCGTTTCCTTATTAGCAACCGTGTATATGTGCAGTAGGCGAGATGACAATTATTACAAAAAGCCCACCCGTTACTCTTTAGTTAAGATTTTTCCGTCTCGATTCTCGAGATTTTTCAGAAATTTTGTCGTCTGAACGACATTTATCAAAAATGGTGTTGTTTTTTGCGATATTTCACTTTTGGGCGTAAAAGGTTTCGAATTTAAAGTGGCGAAAGTTTGACAGATTGAGGGTTCGCTTTGAGAGGATTATTGTCAGAAAAGTACTCATTTGTGAACTGCAAGAAAGTGCCTCACAAGAGGAACTTTGTTACT
>JASANF010002181.1:0-22500 GCA_030248245.1 Trissonchulus sp. WLG1_4 | reverse complement strand
GGCACTTATTATATTGTGTCTATATTTTGTGTCAAACTTCTTAGTTAATTACAACCCGTGACGATTTGACTGCTAAAACATAAAAATGTCATTTTTTTGACACTCTGCTGTTTGTAAACGTTTAGACTCCTGTTTTTTGCTTTCCAACTCTTTGATTATGCTTTCTTTATTGGTTTGAGGTATGTAATAGAAGGCATAATTGAAGGAACAAAGCTTTCGCAGTTTTGCCGAACGTTCCATTGACATCACTGCGGGTGAAACCTGTAGATATTTTTAGTTAGCAGCTTTCCAATGGGTATTTTGTGAAGGAAATTGTCAGTGCAAAAATATAGTGCTAAGGGCATCCGACAAACGTTGTTAAAGTCTCAGCTTTTTTTAAATTTTCCACATTTTTAAACTTTTTTGATGAGTTACTTTTCCCAAATTTGCATTTAATATAGACACGGCAATCATTATTCTAATTAAATACAGTTTGATTGCTCAAATAAAGAAAAATAAAAAAATATGAATTTAATTGACAATTGGATGCAAGCCAGTAACATATGGTTTGAAATTATAGGCTGTTAACAGCAATTAAATTTCAATAATCAATTATCATAAATACTCGTAATTAGTCGGTTGTTGTTACTTATTTATTTGAAATAGGATTTGGCAGATATTTAGAATTGGATTTGGAAGATTACTTTTAAACTAGTTGATCTAGTTGATTTGATGGTTTCTAAAAGTCATAGCCGGGTGAATTAAGAAATAGTCAACATTACATATTTATTTTAGACATTTAGGGTGGATTTCACAAAGGTGGTTTTACTAAACCATGGTTTTACGTACGTTTTTATATGATTTGTACATAATTTCATTACGAAATATCGCCTGATTTGTTACGAATTTCGTAGATTTTCTCAAGCCATGGTTTAAGCTCTGTTGAAATTTCAGCAAAACAGAGACCTGCTGTGCTGCAGGTTTGAAATTTCAAACTGTGCTGAAACCATGGGTTAAGAAAATCTACGAATTTCGTAACGAATCAGGCGACAATTCGTAATCGCTATTACGACTACACTCATTTGCATACTATGCTATATGCTATTATACTACTTCAATCCTATTGTACTGTGGTATAATTGCCTATTCGGCGTAAACCTTTTTTGGAAATGCCTACTCTGGCCTAATCCTATTTTAAATATATATAATCCGTTTAATCCAATTTTAGATACGGCCCCCCATTCGTGCTTTAGATTCGCCGTATGATGTCAGCCATGGTGGCCGTAGCGCAGGGTCGAATCACAATTGCGGACGTCCGGTGGCTTCTGAAACATCCGCATTTGCAGTCCTGGGACAAATACAACCTCCATATAGCCCCGGCAACGGCCCTCTACCTGCAGCATATTGAATATAATCCCAGTGGTAAGTTTAGTACTAACTATGTATGTCAACTTGATGACAGAAGTTTTTTTCTCGTAGATTGGCTTCACAGTTTTCTGTAGACTTTTCTTTGTTGGCTAGCATGCTTGTCTGCAACTCCGAGCGGTCCTGGTTCAATTCACAGTCATTCTTATTTTTTAAATAAACTTTGAAAACTGCTCCATTTTTTTTAGATTTCGAAAATCCCAATCCTAGTTTTCTTCGGCAGCCCGCTGATTCGTCAGAAGAGACGGATTTTGACGAAGAAGAAGGTGATGTTTCGGCGGAAACGGGCCAATCAGATGAAAGCAGCAAAACGGAAGGACGACCTTCCAGCATGCAATTGTAGATTCTGCGTACATTTCACCAAAATTTGTCCTTGTCCGTTAACCCTGTAGTCCTTAAGGACAAGTATGAACCCTGCTTTACATTTCGTTTAAATACAATAAATGGTGTTGCCTGTTCAATAAAGGAGAAATCATGGTGTGTTTTGTGAATTAACTATAGGGCTGGATTTCACCAAAATGGTGATTAAGTTTAAGCTTAACTTTAGCTCTGTTGTTGTCTTTCGGGGCTCAGCAGGAGTTTTTCAAAATTTGAATTTAGGCTGGGTTTGAACCATAACGTAAAACTAAAATGGAAATGTTAAGGTTTATTTTTTATTGTGTTTGGAAACTATTATCATTATGTCCTTTTTATTGTCTCAACTTTATTTGTTATAAGTTTTTTTGTATAAAACTTTAAATGACGGTAAAAATGCTGTCATCAACTTTTTGCTTTGTTTAATGTCTAAAATATGTTTGTTACTGTAACGTTTTATGTAGGCATTACGTTTTTATTAGTAAATATTTTCTTTTTTAGAAGTTTTGCTTTGTTTTGAACTTTAAGGACTAGATTAGAACAAAATATCTTAATAAAATTAGACTCAGAGTCAACTACATGTAAAATGTAAATGCTACATAATTTAGAAAACAATTATTGTATGTATGATAGTTTCAGAATCTGAACATTCAAATTAATAATAACAGAGTGTCTTAAGAGCTGAGGAAATGGTCGCTACTCACTGGTCAGTATTAGCAAGAGTACATAATAGCGTCTCATTCTATATAGAAGAAGAGTGAGACACTCTCCAGCCTGCCTGTGTTCTAGCACAGGCAGATGCGCTGGTCGTTTCAGGCTTCATGTTGACATTCTGTGCAACATGTGGCTGGCCAATCAGCGCGTAGATTCTCTGCGTAACACGCTGTAGTATATAGTCGCTGTAGTATATAGTATACAGTAGTATATTATATAGTAATAAATTTCGCTTAAAGTTTGCCAAAATATCCCCAAAGGTATTTGCGAACCTTTTCAATGTTTTTGCAAGCAGACTATAAATGAATAATGAGTTATTAACCTTTTATCCCTATCTCGTTTTATGATTGGAGCACACAGCCTTCTTTATACCCATAGATTTGCGAGAATAATACATTTTTACAAAAAAGCTTTCAAAATACTGACATTTCATGTTAATACAAATGTCTAATGATCTGACAATCGCGTGATCAGACCATAGGACACCTTCTGATGAATCACGTGGCAAATAAGCCATCGCAAACCACATAGTCCGTAATTTTTTTACAATATTATTAATTAAATGGATCTGTTTTTAGTCCATTTATTATAATAATGTGAATTAAATAGACTGTTTTTTAATCAGCAGGGGTCTGGGAGCAAGGAATCGGTATTGATCACCCTGAATTGGCATTCGAAAAGTACTGTGGCATCGTGTCCGCGGTAAACTTTGTTCTGAACTGTGACCTGACTTCATTGGCAAAAAGGCAACCGAAAGACTAGCCCACAGGTTATTGTAGGTTACAACGGTTGAGTTAGATCGTTGGCAACAAAACAGACGCCTAAAGCGGCGCTTATAGCGCTTATTGAAAATATAATACACAAAAGCGTCTGCCGATGCGTTAAATACCACCAAGCAATTGGTTATATCCAGCGCTAAGTAAGCCCATGTTCCCGTTTCTGGGTTTATAAATAGGTCGCGTTGACACGCTTCCACTATATTCAGAATAAACGGCGAAGTATTGCAGATGGAAAATAGAACGATGATAGTTACCATCATCATGGCCAGTTTGTGCTCGTTATGCGTCACGGAGGAAAGCCGTTTCCGTTCTAAACGTGCTTTACGGATCGCCGTTATAATGGCAGTGTTAAGCGCAGTCAAAACTGCAAACGGTACTATGAAATGACTGATAAGGAACCCTGCTGTGTAATATAGAGTGAAATATTCAGGTTCACCGCGTAAGTACTGCACCGCTCTTAGTTCTGTACGAGTGTCATTGAAAACAGGCAACAGTTCAACGGAATATTCCCAGAATCGAATGAAATTATAGATTATCGATAAAGAGAAAATGGATATGATGGCTATTTTTGATCGATAGACTGTACAAATGCTCCTGGAAAGTAAAGGCCAACGAACTACAATGTATCGTTCCACGGCTATGGCAATTACAAGCCATAGAGAAGCTGTTTGCACGATCATAGCAATTGGATAGGACGTTTTTGGGATATAGGTGATATATTTTTCCAGAGAAGGGCTGTAGAAAATCGTACTGAAGCCTTGAACCACAAAAGCAGCTATGGCCATGCAAATTAGAATCAGATTCGACAAACTGAGACCGCAAATCAGCACTGAAATAGACGAAACCATTTCCGATCGTGTGAAAATGATCAAAGTCGCGATATCGCCCCAAATACCGACCAAACCGACGACTAGAATCAGAATGGCGCAAGTGACGCTGCTGACTTGAAGGGCGGAATCGATTTGAGTGTTATCAAGCATGATGTTGAATCTGGGAAAAAGGACGACACTTCGATCAATTTGGTCCACAATGCGGCGAGCCAGGATTTGATGGGCCACCCCGGATGGCATCATGACAGCTAAAATGAAAAAAATAGATTAGAGATGATTAAAGGCCTCAGTTTTTTGACAGAAATAACATACACGTTTTGGGTACTTCCGCAACCGTCTTTTCAGAGTTACCCAGGTAAAGTTAGGCTATTCGTACTAATGTATGTACATACCTATTGGTAAACATAAGGATAAACTGGTCTTTACAGACAATGTGATAGCTAAGGGAACGATACCTTCAAGCTTCTCTTCACAATGGCGCTTCAACTTGTTTTGCAGCTAACGATAACGTATCCTGCTAATTTTTAACGTCTAATGTCCAGGTTAATATTTCGTGTTTCAGCCGCAAAACTCACCGTAATTTGGCAAGGATGATAACATTCGCCATTTAATAGTTTTTTGTAGAAGTATACTTTATGACGCCACAATTGTTTGATATCTAGTTACGAATTGAACATAGGAACCTAACCTAATTATTCATATATTTACATTTTTACTGAAAAACTTATCTTGAAGTTAGACACAATAATTTGTTTTGTCAAAGTCATTACTCAACTTATATTATCAACAAAAGTATTATTCAGTATTGTGAGAACTTACTTGAGGAAGTAAATAAAGGTTATTGACGGTCCCATTTTGTAGCTATTTTTCACACATACATATGGTTTACCCCAAATTTAAATCAGTTAAAACAAGCAAAAGCGAATAGTTGTTGATTAATTACCAACAGCTATCAGCCGGTTGCAATATCACGGAGAAATGACGCCACTAATAATGTAGTGTTCAAACGAAGAAAATGACTCAATTTCGAAATAAAGAAAGAATTGGAGGCGCCGGGAATCGAACCCGGGCTGTTCACGTCGACGACAAGAATGCTAACCACCACAGGTCCCAAATCTCTTAGACCCTTATTTCTCCGGTGCAACAGTAGAAGAAAATAAGCGTTTGCTCAGCTCTTTCCCGGCTGAGCGGTCATACATACGACTGTAAGTTAGTTTGAATCGATTCTAGATTATTCGATTTAACTTACTGATAGACAAATCGGGCACCTCCTGGTTCATGTTTAAGACCTAATGTTTTCCGGCAAATAATTAAGTCCTAAGCCCACACGGGCTAAAATTTTTTACAAATTCTGCCAGGCTAAAACGGACTAACAAATAAATTAGGTAAATAAATTAATTACAATTCATTACCAAAAGCACATCTCTGGAAACGTGAGCCAATCTGCACAGAACACACACATATTCTTGTACAACTAAATCAAGCAGAAAAGACTAAGCTAGGTCAAATTCCCAATCGGTTTGAAAATTGGAACTAAATAGCTTATCTTGAGGTCTTTGGTTGAAGAAAAATCCCTCTCGTCATGTTTTTACGAGTATTACTTACTTTGGGTTCCACAGTGGTAGCATTGTGGAAGAAATTCCAATGGTCTTTTGTCTCAGAAAAGAAATAATAATCCCGTTTTAACCAATATAAGCAGAATAAAAAACGTCTTCCTATAATATTATGTCTAAACAGAAAAGTAACTGATTAAAAAAACCATGGGTGGATAATAGATTGGGTTTCCTTACAAGATTTATAGTCCAAAAGAATCGTTATTATGAATTAAAACTTACAATTAGTGAAATACTCTTGGCAATTTTTTTCTATACAAGGTTCAATGATAATTTACTTACAACAAGAACGTGAAAAACATGCAAGAAAAAACGTGACTTATTAAAAAGGTCCAGTTCCTTAAAACATCAAGGGGATAATGTCGCGAAAGTAGTCAGGTTCAAATGCGTATGAGTTTTATGTTAAGCTCGTTTTATGATTTTTTTGCGTTTTCAAAAGTCTACTTAAGAATATGTTTATTTGTCTAGAAAAAATGTTGAGCAGTTCGTGAAGAAAATCGCTCTTAAATGTCCAAATTGGCAATCAAGGCTCTGTTGCCAACTTCTAGCAAAGTAGTGTGAATTGCTTCTACAAGTCTTAAAATGCAAAATTAGGTGATTTGTTACGAATTCATCATATAAACTCTTTACCACGTAATCCCCAAAATTTTCCTTAAGACTTGTAGAAGTCAGAAAAAGCTCCGATCCAAAAAGTTTTATTTTAACTTTATAACTGTCCAAGCAAACTTATTATCAGTCATTATTTGTCAGCATTGACTGAATTTTAGGTAATTTTAATCTAGCTTTTAATTGTGCATAACTCGTTCAAAGAACATATCAACATTAGCCAAGTTAACATTTTTGACCATGTGGTCTCATGTGCAATAGTTATGTAGCATTCTGAATTTGAAGTTACATAAGTGATTCGAGCTCGAATTAAGATGACACCTTACGTGTTTTCAGAAGTATAATTTTTCAGGTAAATTTCCAAACACTAAAACGTGTTTATAAACGCCCAATTTTTGCTGTTTGAGAGGATTTGGAGCTAATGAACGGCTTGTTGAAAATGTAGTCGAATTTTTGTGTATTTGCTTTACCCAGGGGCCTGTTGCATAAAATTTTTCATAAGTTAAGTTAATAGGTTCATAGCTATGACTTCATTTGCGTTGCATAAAGCAATAAGTTCATAAGTTATAGGTTATAAGTGTCGCTGTGTGTAGTCATAAGTAAAAATTACTAAGCTCAATAGGCGTGCGTTGCATATACTACTTATGACAACGCACGCCTATTAATAAATACTTATGAATTTTGGCATTTTTTCAATAGGTGACCCTACTACCTATTGTTTCAACTTTTTTTAGTAGTTTTTAACAAATAACTTTCACAATATTTAAACAATAGTTAGTCAACATATTAGTGAGTTTCTATACAAAATATTAGGCAATTTCGTTAAAAAAATTTCAAAAAGTTACTTAATTTAAAGTAACCCAATTGTTGTAAACAATTTAAAGTAACCCAATTGTTCAAAGTAATAATTGTTGCTTCGGTATGATTTTTGTCATACAAATTGTTGCCAAAAAGGCAGCAAACACTTTGTCTTTGTAGTCTTTAAATTAAGTTTAAAACCAGCAATTTTTGTTTTGTTTGTTTTTGAGTCATTTAAACCTACAAAAAATTCCATACGATCTACAAGTTAATGTATTTATTTCAACTAAAATATATGTCTAAAACTAACAAAAATAAAACAGGGGATTAAAAAATTATTACAACAAATAAAAAAAACGACAAAAGTTAGGGGCTGCAACTACATAAACATTTTTTACGTGTAAAAAACACAAAAAGTAGTAAACAAATAGTATTGCGTAAATACACACTTATGAAAAAAATCAACTTATTTATAATAAAAATTTGCAGCTGACTTATGAAAAAAGAGCCTCTGACTATTAGTTTTTTATGCAACGAAAAGTCATAAGTCTTATGACTTATTAACTTATAAACTTATGAACCTATTAACTTATAACCTATGACTTTTATGCAACAGGCCCCAGACTAATGAAAATAAAAACAAAGTTTTTGTTTCTACTTCTACGGAATATCCCAAACAAACTTAAATTTGAACTTAATGTGGAAAAACAATTTGTAGTTCTCTAGTGCGACTCCAAAATCCTTTTAAGCTACACCCCCTGCAAAGATAACTGGGGTCAACCCAGCGACAGCAGGAAGTGAAAGGTAGCAAAATGTTAGCAAAACTGGGAATAACTTGATTTCCCATTTCCTCATTAAGGTTTGGAAAATATCAAAGCAAACAAACTTAAGAAACTATCAGTGCCATGATGATGATGCAGTACAAAGTGAAAGTTCGTGTTGAAATGAAAATTACGCATCTGTTTTGCATTATAGGCTATATTTTAAAATTAAATTATATATACAACAATAGAATCTATACCTAAAATTTCAGTTGTTCGAACATTTATCATTATATTACGGTTTTGTATGCATTCCATGTATATTTGTATATATTGTAAAAAATGGAGAATTAGCATGAAAACCTTCAGATTTTCATGATATAGTCACGGTTGTAACTGCAGATTACTAAGGATTCTAATATACAGGATCCAATGAGAAATATGAATTTAGATAGTGTTTGTGACCGGCCGCGTTTTAGCTGCTGGCTATCTCCGGCCGGCGCCTACTTTCTAGCCGGCGAAAGCAAAATAACAGATAGTCAAAAATACAGATTCATCCGAATTCAGAGTGTCATTTTGGCTTCTTAAATTTTGCCCTGCCGAACTGTTATGCTGGCCTAGTTTGGTGGATCGCTCAAATGTTACCGGCCGGACGAGAATACCAGCCGGTCACAAACACTAAATTCTAGACAAATACCTACTCCTCTTAAGATGATATGACACTGTGCTGCCAAAAATATAGGATGCGGTTTTTACTTGTAGCACGACAGGAAATTTTGAATGTGGCATATATACCTACGTTTTAGGCAAGAATGCAAAGTTGGTAGTAGTGCTGGTTGCGTCAGATAGGTGATATTGAAATAAATACGGTCGAAACCGAGTTGAATTTATTCAAAATCTTTATTTATATTCTCCGTTTACGTGACTGGTGAGTATAGGAATGTGGACTTCCATTCAGTCGTTCTACTGAGAAATTTTGTATAAAAAATTGGGTTTTGGAATAATAAAATATTTTAGCAAATTAAAGAGTTACAGTTGAATTGAAATGTAAATAAATCCTCAAAAACAAAAATCCTTAAATATCACAACAGCAAACAGAATTGGTTTGCAAAAGCGATGCTATTTTTGTGTCGGATAATAAATTAACAAGATTCAAGTCCACTAATTTAGAATAGTACTAAATTGGCATAATAATGTCTAAAAATAATTATAAGAATAGACCCTAATAAATTGAAAGCTGTGGCAAAATAGTCATTATTAAACTTCGGATTATCTCTAATTAAATATCTAACAAAAATAATTTTAAAAAGTAAGATTTTTTGTTTCAAATGAATTAACGCAGGATTATTTTGTTAGATGTAATTAATGCGGCGTCTATGGAACATTATTAAATCACAACTGAACAGTACAAAAAAATTATCTGTTTGACGTCAAATATTTTCCGAGCTTCATCTTTCGTGAAAAGTGGCGAAACTATGCCAGAAACTGATAATAATTGCCTACAAAAATTCTGCATTAAAGGCTGACCTGAGATAAAACAACAAAACAGCTAATACCTAATTTTGCTAATGTCTGTTGCTCAACGTTGCAAGTCTTACAAATGTAAATAATAATTGTAACTGCAAGATCCCGTGAATCGATGAATTCATCATTTCCATGCATTACGAATCACCTGATTTTGCACTTACAGTTGTTACCATTGCAAGACTTGTAAAGTTGAGCAGCAGGCCCCTGACAGCATGATTGTTGCAGCTACTATACTAACAAGAGTACATAATAGCGTCTCACTCTATATAGAAGAAGAGTGAGACACTCTCCAGCCTGCCTGTGTTCTAGCACAGGCAGATGCGCTGGTCGTTTTCAGGCTACATGTTGACATTCTATGCAACATGTGACTGGCCAATCAGCGCGTAGATTCCCTGCGTAACACACTTTAGTATATAATCGCTGATGCGTTGATAAGCATTAAGATAGAGTTAAAAGCTTAATAACTCATTATTTATTCATAGTCTGCTTGCAAAAACATTAAAAAAGGTTTGCAAATACCTCTAGGGATATTTTGGCAAACTTTCAGCGAAATTGATTGAGAAACTTTTGAGATATAAACTTTTCTGAATTTCTTCAAAGTTTCTCAATCAATTTCGCTGAAAGTTTGCCAAAATATCCCCAAAGGTATTTGCAAACCTTTTTTAATGTTTGTACAAGCAGACTATGAATAAATAATGAGTTATTAGCCTTTATCCCTATCCCGTTTTATGATTGGAGCACGTGCACAGGCGTCAGCCAATCAGAGAATAGAAGCTCGCTTCTGATTGGCCAGTCACATGTTGCATAGAATGTCAACATGTAGCCTGAAAACGACCAGCGCATCTGCCTGTGCTATAACACAGGCAGGCTGGAGAGTGTCTCACTCTTCTTCTATATAGAGTGAGAAGCTATTATGTACTCTTGATTAGAGTTCGCAATCGGGTCGGGTTGGGTCGGGTCGGGTCGGGTTGGGCCTGTACGGGTCGGGTCGGGTTGAGATTTTCCGACCCGCGGGTTAAGCGGGTCAGTTCGGGTCAAAAATCTTGGGTGAAAATCCTGAATTTTTACGTTGAATTTTGCCGGTTGGACCATTTTTTCAGGCTAATGGACTCGTGGTAGAAAAACAGAAGGTACAAAAACAAAAACAAACAAAAGGTACAAAAACTTCACAAGAAAATTTTGTGTTTAAGAGTTTTTATAGCATCTTAACGAGAAATCGGGTTGGTTCGGGTCGGGTTGGGTCGGGTCGGGTTGGAATCTATCTCGGGTCGGGTCGGGTCGGGTCGAAAAACTTCGACCCGTTGCGAACTCTACTCTTGATACTAACTATTCTTGATGGCTTAAAATGGGTTTTTGCGCGGCCGCCTCAGCGGCCGTGCATACTAATTTTAGTTAATGCACTGAAACTGAAAATGCGTGTAAATCATATTCAGTTTGAGTGCATCACTGAAGCCTGCAGGAATGACAGGCTGTCACGTTTTGTGCGCATTTCTCAGCGCACACGTTGTGTGCGTGTGTACGTGTGTGTGTGTGTGTGTGTGTATGTGAGATAAGTGTGAGCCTGTGCGTGTCTCCCCATAATAGTGGCAGGTTTACAATCGATATCAATCTGCAACATCGATCATTCCTGCATGTAACATTGTTTACACCGATACTCTTAACAAAACCATTAGTTACAATTTTGATAGCATCATCCAACGGGGCTGTGGCCTAATGGTTAAGCTGTGTGGCTACGAAACAGACGTTAATGGGTTCGATTCACATCAACTCTGACATTTTTATATTTTGTTGGATTTCGAAAGTGATGTTTTTAATTTTTTTCCAAATTTGAGATGTGTTTAATTTCTTTCCAAATTTGAATGACAAAAAATCAAATGTCATGGGTATCAGTCCAAATCACCGGTTAGTTCTCAAATCGTCTGTACTTAGACCTGCGTAAAACGTAATCGTCGAACAAATTTTTAGTACTGCCAAATTTCCTAAGTCTTGTGACAGATTTTGACTCGAATAAAAATGAAACTCTGCGTACTGTAATCTCAAATCTGTATATGAAATTAGAAGGATTACTTACAAAAAAATTTGATGCATGCCGCGCCTCATTTTACCGATACCGATATAACACTCACTGTTGTCATGTGGAAATAAGTGCACTCGTCAACAGAAGTGCTTGTTTCTTAATGAAAGCGCACGTTTGATTTGTCACAGGTCTTCGGGTAAATCTTCTCAAACTAGGGCACACTAGCACAAGTCAAATTTTAATGAATCAATTTAAAATAAATTACAATTTTTAAATTGAAATACATAATAACGCATTGGCTATACTTTATTAATGACCTAGGTACCTACCGCATTTACTCAAGTTGCTTCAGACAAGTTTTCAATACGTCTGGTCTTAACGAAATTTCACAAAAAACATGACGTAAGTAAAATTCAATTAAAAAGAACAGCTTGAAGAACTTTCCAAATTTCTTCTCCGTCTACTTGCATGACGTCTAAATCGTCTTGATTTTAAAGAAGCATTTAGACAGACTTTATGAGAAAAATTTTAGATTGAAAGAAATGGGCAAGCTCCACAGGAAAAATATCGCAGAAAGTTTCCTTTCTAATAAGACTAATTGGACCGGACATTCTAAGTAGCTTTGAGACTTCGAAAGTTTGACCCTTAAGAACGATGAAAATTGTTAAGGGCACAGCTAGTTTTTTGTTTACTCGCTAGGTAAAAAACACAATTTTTCCTAATTTCTTTAGGTCATTTATTTGCTCTAGCACAAAAAGCTCTCATTATAGTTTCTTTTTAGATAATTTTTCTAGAAAGTGCTAAACTGACCTAGAAAAATAATTGATTCGGTATTCAAGTTATTATGACCATGACCATTGCTAATTAACACAGATTAGAAGATTAGAAAACTAGAATAGATTAAATAATTACAAAAACGGACTCATTTCTCAATTGATGATTATTGGGTGCAAACAAATTATTTGGATTTACAGTACCTTCGAAGTTTGTGAAAATATGTACTTTTTCGTTAATGCGTTCAAAAAAATTTCAACCATTTTTGGGGGTACCAATAGCAAACGATCGATCATATAACCATAGCACATCATAGGTGCTATAGAGGGAAGCCCTTTTAGCTGGCATAATAATAGCGTAAATAGCGCAAGTAGAGCTTAGGGGTGGGAGCTCATATTTTTGTGTCTGTGTACGCTTACACGCGACATGCACATTTTTGGGTTACATTACCTAGATAACGAATATCAGAATTTTTGCTTGAGTATATTGCTAAAGTGATAAGTAGACTGACTGAACTACATAATAACCTTTCGGGGGCCGCGGCGTAACAAATAGAAATTAAAAAAAATTAATGCTAAGCTGTAAGGAATAATTTAGCCTGCTATTTAAAATAGCCGTTTTTATTCATGGGACGTGAACATGAAAGAACCTATAGCTAAAAATGTTTTATGAAACCTATCGCATAAAAAAAGAACAGGAAGGATAGTTCTTTGTGAGGAGATTTTGTCGAAACCCGCTCAAGGCAACAACTTCAGGCGTCTGGGAAAAAACAAGCCAAAAGTTCAAGCAAAAAAGTTCTTTCGCATGAAACCTTCTGGAACATTTTGAAGTCACATTGATGAGCTTTTCTGGTGGATTACAGACCTTTTTATTGCCACCTTTTTTGACTCCTACGTATTCAACGGGATAAGTCCTACCGTGTCTAAACTTGATTGAACTGACTGGACCATTACAGAACCGAGTTCTGGATCTGGATGCAAAAGCATATAAACTAATGTAGACGTAAGTATGTTCGGTGAGATCTGTTTTGAAGGGAATTAACTCTGACACACTGAATAAAATCAAGCGGTCTTCTGTAGCCAGCGCATGTACTCTCATGTTTTACTCCCCCACGGGTTCATGAATATATATTACGTTATTGTGGCGTATCTCTTATCATTTTAAAGAAGTACAAAGAAGTAAGAAGAAGGAACTGTATACAAAAGGTGTTCTCAGTAAGCAGTAAGCATTGGGCCTGAGTAAAAATGAACCACTTCAATTGAATTAGGTTTAGGACCGATAAGAAGTTATCGGAGTACATAGAAGTATACTGCCTGTGCTACTGGTACTTTCATTATGTGCATACATAACGTAATCACTTGGTGCAAACTACAAACTTTGTAGGAACTACAGAAACTATCTGACTTTGGTCTATATTATGTGTATAAGCGGGTGCTTGGGGGGGGGGGGGGGGCAAAGGGGTTTTGCGTGGGGGGAACGAGAAAAAAAAGGAAGAGTGTCATACTCTTCCTATTATGTACTCTTGGTATAAGTGATTGATTGTCGTTAGTCGTTCCTCAGGCATAATTTATTGTGAAAACATCTTTACAGAAGTTATTGTTAACTTGGAAAAGAACATGAGAAAGCAGTTCGATCTGCCAGATTATAGAACCCCCATTCGTTTTTTAGTGCAGATTAATGTCCCAATAATGAGCACCTATGCTTGCCTTACAGAATTAATTATTGTAGAGCACAATCATTTGTCTTGTTTTATGCGTTGGCTTGTTTTGAGTTTTCCTATTACATAACTCAGCCGATCAAAAAGTGAAAATATTGGACATCTGGAAGGCTAACTCGTTTAATTCGGTGAAGGATTGGAACCTAAACGATTAGCTGTTTCGTTACGAGTTTCGTAAATTTTCTGTGCTGCTGGTTTGAAATTTTAACTGAGCTGAAACGACAGTTTAACACAGTTTAACACTGTTAACACAGTTCGCAACGAAGCTCACAATATTCGCAAATTATACATTATATTAATATAAAGCGCACTTAAAACCATCTTAGTAAAATCCACCCTTAGTCTTCAGTAAGTAAGCTGAGGGCAAAGAGCCAAAAACTGCTTAGAAAAAGCATTAAAATTCCCTCAGGAAAGAGAATGCCTTGAGTAACAATGAATTAATTTGAGGCAAAACGACCGTATTTCTCTTCTTGAGGCAAAACGACCGTATTTCTCTTCTATGCGTTTCAATTCCAAATTTTTCGATGAATTAAGATTTATACCTATTGGAGTTAGGAGCTTTCTTCGCACTTTGTTGTTGAGTAAGCAAAGTAGCAAAATATTAAACAAATTCATGAAATGAAAAATTATTTAAATATTTCATTTACCATAAAACTCTATGCTGCATAGTTCCCTAATTCTTAGTACTCTCCAACGAAGGATTTTTAAACCTACCGACCAAAAGGTGCATACCTACTCCCATACCCATTCAGCCGTCAAAATTACCAAACCAGTCCGAAAAACTCTCATACGATGTAGTTTGGTTTACATGACTCATTGTAAAGCGGAAATACGGCTGTAAGTATGAATCTACCCTAAATTTTCAATAATTTCTGTAAAAGTTACTTTTATAATATTCATATACTTACCAGTTTTCTGAGCTTTCATGGCTTACTGTTGTAAGTTGAACTGAATATAAAACCAACAGTAGTTATTATGCGAGGTGAGCTTTGTAGCAGGTGGTGTGCGACTCTCAAGGCCCCCAAAGGTAAAACTCACAAAAAACGTATTATCAACTTAGTTTGTGAAGCAATAAGGCAACTTTCTAGCGATTGAACAAAAGCACAATATTAATTAAAAGGCAAAAGTTACAGAAACACGAACTCTCAGATATATATTGGAAATTCATCAAGTGGGTGATCGGAAAATCTTTTATACTTGTTGTAGGAAAATTGTGTCGGTTGCACATTCTCAGGTTTGCGTTACATGTATATTTTCCGTTAGATGAGGCTTCAGGCTTAGACTTGGGCTTAGGCTTAGGGCATAGGCTGCATAAATAAGCAGTTTAAAACAAAAGCTGGATAAGGGTTGATTCATACTTACAGCTGTATGTCCGTTCGGCCAGCAAAATTACAAAAGCATCACGCCACTATCGTTTAAATCCAAATACATACATAAGTGCTTTATTCTTTTGTGAGGTCCAAACTCAAAACACGGGATTTATTCAAGGCAAGGGCTTTATTCGAGGCAATACGGTATGCAATAATAATACTACTGTATAAGACTACTTATTTCGTGAGCCTGTGGCGCTTTTATTTTGTAAATTTTCCGGCTGAACGGGCATGCGCCATGTGGATGGTACAGTCACTTTCAAATGAAAATGAATTCTAGGCGTCGGGATTAGTGATGAAATCGGACTCGTTCGGATGATGTTCGGTTATGCAATCCGACGCCAGTTTGCCAGTATTTAATTAGCTGTCAAAGTTCAGGCCTCAACTTTTAAATATGGGAGGCTGCTTCAGCGAAAATTATGAAAGCTTTACTAACGATAATTTAATAGTTTAGTTTTAGCATTGACTACTAAAAATCAATATAAAAATACTTTCAATTCCACGTAAACACCTATTAAACAAGATAAGAAAAATACACCGTGAAAGATTTGCATAACTCGCTGAGTAGTCACTATCGTCATTTTCTCTAACAAGGTCTCAAATTTCAAACTCATTGATGTCATCCGACGACCTCGGTGATGAAACCAGACGCGACGGATGCAATCCGACCCGTCAAATGATGAACTGGCGTCGGGCAAATCCTTTTACATCCGAAAACGACTGTATAAAAGACCCTATCATTCTCATTTAGGTGACTGAGCCAGCAAGGTTTAAAACACAAAACACTAATTGAGTGCAGTATTTTTACGAATTTTTCTGTATTTTGTATTTAATTTCAAAAACTATGTTAGAAAACGAAATTTTTTACTATGATGGTCTATTTTTCTCCACAAAACAAGGTTTAGGATGGTAAGGGTTTATAAATTAGGTTTAAGGTGTCCTTATTTTTATTAATAAGTCCTACCAAGTTAGCAAAATCTAGTCAAAAAAGCAATGCCGTCAAAAATCAAACATATTTCAGGTATACTTTTGGTAGCAATTTTACGTACAAAAAAGAAAAATTGGAGGTGCCGGGAGTTATTGCCGTTGCATGGCCGCTCGTGTCAACGTGGTCTACGACTATGCTAAGTTACGACTGCATCAACCCCAAGCATCGTAGGCCCTATTGTTTTCATTTAAAAAAAGTCCACTCGATTGGGCGACTCAGAACGAATCACACTACCGATTTATTTTCAAGAGAACCATAAAAGAACAAATCCGTACACATACAGCACACAGTAAGAGTACTCATACAGCACACAGTAAGAGTACTCATACAGCACACAGTAAGAGTACACATACAGCACACAGTAAGAGTACACATACAGCACACAGTAAGAGTACACATACAGCACACAGTAAGAGTACACATACAGCACACAGTAAGAGTACACATACAGCACACAGTAAGAGTACACATACAGCACACAGTAAGAGTACACATACAGCACACAGTAAGAGTACACATACAGCACACAGTAAGAGTACACATACAGCACACAGTAAGAGTACACATACAGCACACAGTAAGAGTACACATACAGCACACAGTAAGAGTACACATACAGCACACAGTAAGAGTACACATACAGCACACAGTAAGAGTACACATACAGCACACAGGAAGAGTACACATACAGCACAAGTAGAGTAAAAGAAAGAAGAGAAATAAGCACACAGTAAGAGTAACATACAGACACAGTAAGAGTACACATACAGCACACAGTAAGAGTACACATACAGCACACAGTAAGAGTACACATACACACAAGTAGAGTAACATACAGCACACAGTAAGAGTACACATACAGCACACAGTAAGAGTACACATAAGCACACAGGGACAGTAAGAGTACACATACAGCACACAGTAAGAGTACACATACAGCACACAGTAAGAGTACACATACAGCACACAGTAAGGGTACACATACAGCACACAGTAAGAGTACACATACAGCACACAGTAAGAGTACACATACAGACACAGTAAGAGTACACATACAGCACACAGTAAGAGTACACATACAGCACACAGTAAGAGTACACATACAGCACACAGTAAGAGTACACATACAGCACACAGTAAGTGTACACATACAGCACACAGTAAGAGTACACATACAGCACACAGTAAGAGTACACATACAGCACACAGGTCAGCACACAGTAAGAGTACACATACAGCACACAGTAAGAGTACACATACAGCACACAGTAAGAGTACACATACAGCACACAGTAAGAGTACACATACAGCACACAGTAAGAGTACACATACAGCACACAGTAAGAGTACACATCCAACACACAGAAAACAGACACAGTAAGAGTACACATACAGCACACAGTAAGAGTACACATACAGCACACAGTAAGAGTACACATACAGCACACAGTAAGAGTACACATACAGCACACAGTAAGAATACCACTACACCACACACAAAGAAAACTCTTACAGCACACAGTAAGAGTACACATACAGCACACAGTAAGAGTACACATACAGCACACAGTAAGAGTAACATACAGCACACAGTAAGAGTACACATACAGCACACAGTAAGAGTACACATACAGCACACAGTAAGAGTACACATACAGCACACAGTAAGAGTACACATACAGCACACAGTAAGAGTACACATACAGCACACAGTAAGAGTACTCATACAGCACACAGTAAGAGTACACATACAGCACACAGTAAGAGTACACATACAGCACACAGTAAGAGTACACATACAGCACACAGTAAGAGTACACATACAGCACACAGTAAGAGTACACATACAGCACACAGTAAGAGTACACATACAGCACACAGTAAGAGTACTCATACAGCACACAGTAAGAGTACACATACAGCACACAGTAAGAGTACACATACAGCACACAGTAAGAGTACACATACAGCACACAGTAAGAGTACACATACAGCACACAGTAAGAGTACACATACAGCACACAGTAAGAGTACACATACAGCACACAGTAAGAGTACACATACAGCACACAGTAAGAGTACACATACAGCACACAGTAAGAGTACACATACAGCACACAGTAAGAGTACACATACAGCACACAGTAAGAGTACACATACAGCACACAGTAAGAGTACACATACAGCACACAGTAAGAGTACACATACAGCACACAGTAAGAGTACCGCCGTGTTCAAGTGATCGCCGCTACCCAGAGAAAAGGGACTCCTAGTCCTAACCCATCTCAGAAGAAAGTTTGGACATAAGGCTGTCCTAAAGACTCGACCTTATCCTCTTTGTGTTGTCACGGTCGCCAGAATATTGAAATTAAGCGGATAAACATTTTTGAAAAACATTAAAAAAAGGTAATTGAAGGCGCCAGGAATGAAAACCGCCCGTTCGTGTCGACGTCGACGTCAATACAGTACTGATTTTCCAACCATGCTGAAAGCGTGTACTGAAAAATCCATGTCCATGGTATTGCATCGTACTCTGTCATCTGCAATCTATTACTTGGTTGACGTCTGTTGGCGTAGCTGACGTCAAACTGTGAATAAGGAATCACCACTCATGACTGGAGCAGACAGACCTGTTATCAGCAGACCGAGAAGCTTTTGGAAATATTTATGTAAAAAATGCTAAAAATTCTGAAGGCTGACACAATGGATGCGAAATTAAGCTTATTGTCTTGTTTCAGAAGTGAAACTTGATTGCTAAGCACGCATTCAAAAACATTTTTGATCTGCAATAATGTAGTGTAATCTGTAATAATTTAGTCTAAGGCAGATTGTATATTTAGTTATGTAATGTACTTGAATAACAATTATGAATGCCGAAACATACACCACATATAAAGAACTATGCTTAGTCCTATAGGCTCGCCAAAGTTGGAGCAATGGGATGATTCCAAAATAGACTGACAGTTTCAAAAACTATATCGTTGAATTGACGATATAGTTTTTGACCAACTGGATTAGAGTAAAATATGTACCATAAAACTATAAAACAGTAAGTACAGCAATTGAAGCAAATATCTCTATCGCTCTAAGCTAGAGTAATACCTACTACTAGTAGCAGGGGTTTTTTTTTCAAAAAATTTTGTGTGCATAATTGTGCAAAATTTTAATTTTAGTGTGCAAAATTTTATTTTTCTGTGCAAACTGTAAATGCGTTTTCTTCGCCTATAATAGAAGCTAATATACGCGTTTTTATACCTCTAGAGGTACGTTGGTATCAGTGGCGTACCTAGAACAAATTTTGAATGACTTTTCGATTTTTTTGTAATGGGTGAAAAGGCATTTTTTAGCAATTTTAACACTCATAAAACGCCTTACAAACGCAAGATTACTAAAACAACAAGGTGCAGGGGTCTGGGGGCGGCAGCCCCCATAAAAATATTGGCGATTGTTCTAATTTTCAGACCTAATTTGGTCAACTGGAGACGCATCAGAATTTTTTCGACAGAAAAATTAAAACACAAGATAGTAAGTCACGTCACATCCGACAGTGTATACAACACAAGTAAATGTAGGATAATATACTCGTGTAGACATGCAAATGCAGCATAATGTACTCGTGTATACATGCATAGGCTTTGATGAAAGACATGTAATAGCAAGGCTTATATGTAATAGCAAGGCTTAGTAAGCCACAGAGTCGCAGGGGTCTGGGTCTGGGCCTGGGGGCGGCAGCCCCCACAAAAAATGGGAAAAATTTTGATTTTTATGCCAAATTTGGTCAATTAGTGACCTATATATCAGAAAATTTTTGCGGCCGGACCATAAAAACCAAAAAGAGGAGATTCCCACCATCCGTCCACCCTGGGTATATACACCCTTGCTGGTTGCTGCTATGTTTATGTTGGTGTGCTGAAATTCTAAATATTGGAAATTACTGGCATTAGCACAATGGCTGTCAGATGCAGATCCAAGAATTTTTTTGAGCGTAGGGAAGCCGACCCACCTTCCTTAAATTAATCTTGCAAAAATGTGTGTGCCATAATTGGCGGGGGTCTGGAGGCGGCAGCCCCCAAAAGCCACAGCTTTTGTGGAATTTTAAAATAAAATTTTCATTAAAAAAGCAACTTTAAGCAACACTTTGTTGGCGAATCTGGGTGATTGTGGGGCCTAGGGGCGCAGTCCCAAGAAGCCAGAGCTTTTATATATAGAATTTTGAAATAAATTTTGCATTGAAAAACATTGCATCAGCAACTGTTTACGAATTGTTCTGGGTCATTGCTGGGATCTGGGGCGGCATTCCCCTGAAAATGTAGAAATTTTTTATTTTTCGGGCAAAATTTGGTTAATAAAAAACGAAACAGAAATTTTTTGGCCGGGCAATGAAATTCAATGGGGGTCCCTTGTGTAAAAGTTTACTGAAAAAAATTTCTGGGGCGGAAATTTTCACCATCCCCCCTTGGTATGTATGCCCTTGTTACGTTATATATATACATACTAGGGCAAAAAAGTCAAACAATTTTCATTTAAGTTAAAGCTAAAGTTAAAGTTAGGCAATAGGCCTAGTTTTAGTTAAAGTTAAAGTTAAAATTAGACCACTAACTTTTTTTAAAGTTAAAGTTAAAGTTTGATATCCGTTTTCGTTAAAGTTAAAGTTAAAGTATGATCACTAACTATTTTAAAAGTTAAAGTTAAAGTAATACCCCTAACTTTTTTAAATAAAGTTAGATTAAGATCCAAAACTTTATTAGTTAAAGTTATAAAGAGTTGTTTTAGACAGATATATATATATATATATATATATATATATATATATATATATATATATATATATATTATATATATACATATATATATATATATATATATATATATATATATATATATATATATATATATATATATATATATGACTCGGTTTCTGAGAAAATCGACCACACGGTGCTTGGCTTTTTTGGCGACCCCCTTCGATTTGCTTTATTTTTTGATATTTTGTAGGTGGACCTACCACATTAACAAAACCGTAAAAATTAGCTCTGATTTCGCTGCAGTTTTTCCAATATACGACTCTGAAAATCACGATTTTTCGTAATTTTGATACCCTCAAGTTGTCGTCGCGTTAGTCAATGTTACTCCTGACATACACAACTTTCTACCATCTCCTATTGAGTCAACATTGATGAATATTTGGTGCTACATTTGGCTTAATTTGGTGCTGGTACTGCAAGTATGTAGCTTACCAGAGCCCTTCAAGTCGGACTTTTTAGCACTTTTTCGACGCTCAATTTTTAGGTTTTTGGTCCAAACAAGTATCTCAAAAGGCCGGGCCGGTCGATTTGTTTTCATGCGTTTGTAGCCCTATTACCCTGCTTGGTTGATGCAAAATTTCAGCCAAATCGATTTGGGAGTACGACCTCTTTTTTGAAAAAAATTGCGACCAACTTTTCGTGAAATAACCTAGTTTGACGTTACAAACTCAATCAAGCTTCGTGCCTGTGATTTCTTGTTGTCACGCTTTTTTGCACACTCAGACTAAATGTAATAGTCTTTGAAATTGTGCAACTTGTTGTTCTAAAGCTGTTCGGGTTTTCAGGTTACGTTAGTGTAAATGTCAATTTTTCCCTCAAAACGGGTTATCGAATTTTTACTTTTTGGTCTCTGGTGTTGAGGCCAAAATCAAAGCAATCAAAAACTTTGTTGTAATTCACTTTTATGTGTATGTGTTGAGTTATTTTGGTGTCAAATAGTTCGATATCGAAAGGGAAGTTGAAGAAATTTCGCATCAAACATGGCCAGCTGACACATTGCTTGGACTCTAGTTGCCTCAAACAATCCCATTTTGCTCATTTTAAGTGCTGACAAATCAAATAATTCTGTGCACGCTAAAACTAGGTATAAAGGACTCTGAAACTTTGTATTTAGTTTTTCTAAAATAGGTGGTGTTTTCAAGTCAGACTAGTGTAAATGTCAATTTTTTCTTCAAAAACATTTACCCAATTTTCATTTTGCGGTTTCTGGGGTCACCAAATTTAAAGCCCCAACATTTAATCGTAAATCACTTTTATATGCATGTGTTGTATAACTCTGGTGTCAAAAAGTTTATTATAAAAAGGGAAATTGATGAAATTTTGCACCAAAAATGGCGAGCTGGCACACTGCCTTGACTCTTCTTGCGTCAGAAAATCTCCAGTTGCTCATATTAAGTAGCTTTAAGGGGGTAATTGCGTTTTTAGGTGTTTTTTTGAAAAGCC
>JASANF010002177.1:0-12233 GCA_030248245.1 Trissonchulus sp. WLG1_4 | reverse complement strand
GAATTTTTATATATGAATTTGTTTGGAGAGGCCCCCCTACTGGGTTAGTTTGATGTGCTGGATAGTGTTGCTAATGGTGATGTAAGCATATATGTAGTTGGGGGGGGTAGGGGAAGACTCCCTCCAAAAATTCGGTCCCAGGGAAGGGAGGGGGGGTCCAGCCAGGGGGAAAGGAGGGGGGAGTGTCCCGGCGGGCGTAAAATTTTGGCCAAAATTTGAAAAAAATCGGCATTTCTTTGTGAAATCTAAGCGATTATTGCCAAAACTTGTCAAAATCAGTGTTTTTTCTCAAAAAAGGTAGAAAAGAAATTGCGTCATTTTTGGGAGGGGGTGAGGCAAAAATGAGCTGACGCAGAGGAACTAGGAAGGGGGTCCCACCAAGGGGGGGAGGGGTACCCAAAATGTTTGTGCTGTTGCATGTATATAAGTTTAGTGTCCTTTTTAGGCGGGGCGGCCGGAGGGTGGAGCGAGACTCAGTCGAACGTGTCTGGGCGGGAGTCGCTGGGCGAGGAACTGGAGACGGCCAGCTTCTGCTCCGAGGGCGGGGGGGCGGGCGGGCTGGGCAACGCCTCGGCCGGGCCCAACGGGGACTCCTCCACTGGCTCCATATTCACCAACCCACACCACACCGAGACAAGTCAGTACACTTGCTATGGCCTCCACCAGACTGCTCAGTTGGCCGGGAGCTGTTCACAACCAATTCTTAGTCTGCACAGTGCACGATTGGTAGGATTAAATTTTAGAAGCATTGTTGTTCACGCATTCAGCAATTTTCAGCCGAATACCGAATGATTAAATCAAGGAAATTTCAAATCAAAGAACGTTTAGAATTAGAACTCCTTTTATCTAGTGTTTGGCCGACTATCGGTATCAGTATTCAGTATCGGCCGATATTAGGGATATCGGTTTCGGTATTTTAAAATTTCGAAAATACCGATACCGATAGTTTTTTCCTGGGGTATCTTAGGCTCTTAGCTCACCTGCTTGACATTTCCGCTCTTGTTGTGTTTTCATAATTTCAGAAAGTCAGAAACACTATATACTGTATGGGGTAGGTAGATGTTTGTCTGAATGCTTGTTTAGTTTCCTATGGTAGGCATTACTAGGACTGCTAACCATATATACATAGGCGTGGGGGGCTTTTTTGGGTTTTGTGTGAATAGTTTTTTAGTGTTTTTTTTTTTGTTTTTTTTTTTTTTTTGTTTTTGGGTGTTTTTTTGTTTTTTTTGTGATGTGTTGTGTTTGTTTGTGGTTTGGGTGGTTGTGTGTGTTGGGTTTTTTTTGGGGGGGGGGGGGGGGTTTTTTTGTGGTGGATTAAATAAAGTAGTTAGGTAAGAGAGTAGTTAGTGATGTGGTTATGTGTGTTGTGTAGATAGTGGGGGGGGGCGGTGGGGGGGGGGAAAGGAAATTGATTTTTTGGATAATTTTTGGAATCTTAGTGGTTGGGTGTGTTAATTTTGGTAGTGGTTTTTATAGGTGGGGGGGGGGGCTGTTTTAAAAAAAATATTGGGGTGGGGGGGGGGGGTTGTATATTATAATAATTGAGATTTGGTTGGGGTGGGTCTTTATTTGTTTGGGGCGTGTATGTGCTTTTTTTTATGAGGGGTCCTTTGGTGGTGGGGTGTGTATTTTTTCTTTCGATGGGCGTGGGGGGGGGGCTTTTTTTGTGTGTCCTGCTGCTTTTTTTTTTTTTTTTATTAGTGGGTTGCCGGTTTAAAAACCTGGGGGGCTTTTCACCCCCCCCCCCAGAAGGCAACTTCACCCCCCCAGACAAGTGCTTCACCCCCCCCCCCCAGGTTGTTTTGAAGTTGCTCACGACGACAAAATCGGTGGCTCACAAGCCAGAAATGGTGGTTCACGAAGCGAAAATAAGCGGAAAAGTTGCTCCGCACCTCCCCCCCCCAGAATTCGCCCGCTGGCCCACGTATGCTGCTAACACACGTTAAAATTAGGAAGCCACATAAGTACATGGTAGACCGTCGAATATGCACATGCGTTGAGCCCATCAGTACCTTACAATTATATATATACTACCTATTCTACGAACATTGACCATAACTTTGTAGCCTATGCTGTGACTTTGTGGCATAAATATCTTTGACTACTTTTACTCAAAAATATAACTGCAGTACAATGCCGTTTCTTTCCCCCCTGGGAGGGATGCGATTTTTACCCCTTCCACCAATGTGATGCCATCTTTATCTTGCTGAAGCCAAAAGTTGCAATTTTTAAAGTTTTTCGTCAGAATTTAAGCAAAAATCGCTGAAACCTCTACAGAATGGCAGTTTTTTATAAATAAAATAAGTTAGAGCTTAATAGAGTTAAGGGGGCGGGCTACCTGTATAAGTGAAAATTTTAGGTTGTCTGATTTGCTTTAAATTTGCACACAATGTAGCCCCAAGGAAGGCGCATCGCAGATGTAACAAACTGGAACCAATGCTTTTGCCAATTTTTTACTAGGGGCTCCCAAAAATTCAATTTTACGTGTATATAAATCATAAACGCAGAAAAAGTTTTTTGTGCTCACAGAGCGTTCCTTTACTCGAAATTTTTGTTAATACTGACGAATCAGTTTTTTTTACATGATTCGATAGCCTAATGTCATATCTCAACCTCTATGATCCATTTTTTAAAATTTTTGCCCATGGCCTGAGCCCATGTAAAATCACTCAAAAAACGGCCATTTTTTCACATTTCGGCCTCGATTTTAGAATTGAAAATACATATAAAAAATCCGGATCACACGGTTTTGCGCATACATGTGAGCTGCTGCTATGCCAAGTTTCAGCCTGATTAGCTTGATGTGGTGTGTGTGTTAGAACTGTCCAACGAACGGCTACTTTTAGGCTTTTTTGCGTACTTTTGCTTATGTAAATACACTTACAAACGCGCTGAACCAAAAGTGCACCTTCAAGCTTAATTGTTCTTATCTGAGGTTGGGTTGCCTTGGGGGAGTAACCATACATGTAACGGGGTCAAAATTTTGGGGGGCCTCTCCGGCCAAATTTTGGGGACCCTCCCCCCCAGATCGACCAAAAATACCCTAAATTTTGTGATATTTCGTAAAATTTTCCCAAAAAAGTGCCATTTTTACTAAATTTTGCCCAAATTTTGGGGGCCCTCCCCCTCCCCCCCGGCCCCTCGATTTTGGGAGGGGGGGTCGCCCCCCATCCCCCCCTCATACATGTATGGGAGTAACATATGTGAAAATAAGCAAAATTGGCGAACTTTGATTTTTGACCTGGGTAGCCCCCCCTTAATAGAATTTATCCTGTTTGTTTGTTTATTCAAATAAAAGGGACCCTAAAAGGGACATACTATGTTAGTGAAACAACAAAATTACAAAATTATTATTTACCTCATCCAAGTGAGGTCAGAGGTCGCTGAAAGTTGTGTAGTTTTTTTGCTGGTGCTTATTGTGCATGTTTTTTATAGTTTTAGTCTTCGATACATTTTGCATGAAAAATATATCAAACGTTTGCAAGATGTTTATATAGCATATATTTATTTATGCGTATGTAGTATTTGAATGTTCTGCATCTTTAACACCTGAGAAAACATTCGCTAGTTTATGCTTGGCAACTATTCGGTATTCGGTTTTCGGCCGAAAACGAAAAACCGAATGTGTTTTTTGGCTCCGTCAAATTTGAGTGATTTTACATTTGGCGTCACTGCTCAGGCCGTTGGCAAAAATTTTAAAAATGGATCGTAGAGGTTGAGATATGACATTAGGCTATCGAATTATGTAAAAATCAAGTTCGTCAGTATTAACAAAAATTTTGCAACCACATAAAACTTTTTTTGCGCCTATGACTTACACCTACATGTAAAATTGAATTTTTAGGAACCCCCAGTAAAAAGTTGGCAAAAGTATTGGTTTCAGTTTGTTACAGCTGCGAGGCGCCTTCCCTAAGGCTACATTGTGTGCAAAGTTGAAGCGAATCCGAGAACCTACCAAAATTTTGGACAAAAATTGCCGAAATCGGTGTTTTTGGTCAAAGTAAGATAGAGATTGCGTCATGTTTGGGAGAAGGACGTCAAAATTCAGTAGACTCGGGAGGGGGGGGGGGTCCCAGGCCCACCAAGAGGGGGGAAAGGTATCCAAAATTTTTGTTTCTTTTACATCTACATGTGTGTTTTAAAGTGGAAATTAAGATGATGTTCTAGTGCTGTTTAGAAGCTTTTTTTGTGTTATTTCATTCAGGAATATACTTTTTACGTTTACAGCTGTTTGTGAATGATTGAGTTATTCTTTTGAAGATAAAATTGTTAAAACTTTGTAATTTGTTTGATTAGTGCTAAGTAGCTGCGAGCCCAGGAGGCAGGGTTTGATTGAAGAAATGCCGGTTTATATCGGAACGCATTTGCGTCATACATTTGAGTGTGTATAGATGTGGGTTATTTGGAACTGAGTGTGCACTAAGTTTTGGTAATTTGGAAGCTTCAGCCACTCCACCCACGACCAGCTGAGAGCTCTCTATCAGACCAATATAGTTTTAATTTTGCATGATTCGGGGATTTTATAAACTTATGTTTGTTGATGTTTCGTTGAAACTAAACTTAAACTTTGCCGTTATTGCCTCCAGTTCAGAGTATTGACTTTGCTGAACCGATTTTCGTCATTTTGATACCAATAGACTCTATGACTTCTTCCTATGACTTTAGGACTTGGAACTTAAAAAATTTAAAATTAAAAAAATTGAAAGAATTTTAATTTACTGTTCAGTGATACGAAACCCAAAAACTTAAAATTAAAAAAATTGAAAGAATTTTAATTTACTATTCAGGGATACGAAACCCAAAAATTTTTTAGATTCTAAATTTTTATTTTCTGTGGATTTTTTCATGTGGATGCCGAGAGCCTCTTAGAAACAACTTGTTTTAAGCATTTGACTTTTAACCTCTCTTCAAATTGAAAATTTTTTAAACATTTGAAATTTTTAGTTTTTAAAACTTTTTCAAGATTTTTTAGTTCGTAGCTTTTAAGTCCTGGTCAAAGGGAGTCCATTAATATATGCCAAAGTTATGAAAATAGATTGACTAAATTTTAAACTCCAGAGCGGAAATAATGAAACAGACCTATGAAACTTATATGACATACCTCATGCTTTTCCTTGTGTTCGTGAGCCGATATATGCATCTGCTTTCAATATACAAACAAACAAACATGTGTAAAACCACACACACACAAAAACACACGAGAACGTGAACGTATACATACATAATATGTGGTTCACTGGCGGTCCCAGACTTCCATTTCGGGGGGGGGGGCGGAGGTCTGAAGAAATTTTTTTACTTTTTATAATAGCATTTTTTAGCTTTACGCTATCTTGTTATAGCCGCAGTCATATCAAGGGCAAAGAGTTGAGTCTGCTTGTAGCAAAAGCCAGTGGTGTATTCACAGAGTTTTTTTGTTCCAAATAATATTCTTTAGAACACCATTTTCTAAAAAAGAACAGCAAAAAAATAAAAAAGAACAACCGTAGAACAGCCAGCTGGAACCGTGTAAAACACCAGAATGGCGTCTACAGTGCACCAAAATTGATTTTTTGGGGACTGCTGTTATGTTCTACTGGTTCTCTCTAGGGATCTCAACTGAACTGAACATTTTATTATTTTCTTCAGTTTGCAGTGCTGCGAATGTGTATAGGACTAGGGTACTTCATGATGTTTAGAAGCATTTAACAGCGTAAATACATGGGGTATGGTGATGGGGTGTGGGACGGGGCTTGTCCGAGATTTTTCGGAGGTTTGAGGAGGAAGGGGCGCGTCATACATGTAGTTGGGGGGATGGGGGGGAAGACCCCTCCCTAAAAAATTCGGTCCCGGGGGAGGGAGGGGGGTTCTCGTCAGGGGGGGTACCAAAATTTTTTATGCTGTTACATGTATGGGGCGCGTTGTCGGACGTTTAGGGGACTTTATTGAGCTTACAAAAATACAAAATTTTCAGTGTGAAATTTTTAGCATAAATTTGTCCTTTTCCTTAATTTTTCAAAGTGCCGAAGCCGAGCTGCTCCTTCCTTTTCAAAATCCTGGTTATTCCCTGATCTAAACACAACTGAACAACCAGGGGCGTAGCCAAGGGGGAATGGGGGGAATTCCCCCCCCCCCGAAATTTTTTTCAACTGAAATTTTACACAAGGGTCCCTCCTTTGGTTTTTATGGTCCCGCCGGAAAAATTTTGGATACGTTTCCAATTGACCAAAGTTGGCCTAAAATTAAAAAATTTCCTCATTTTTTCCTGGGGGCTGCCGCCCCGAGACCCCTGCAACCTTATGGCTCAGTGTTTCTTGCTTTCGTGTTCCATTAAAGCGTGTGCATGTATATATATATATATATATATATATATATATATATATATATATTTGTGCATTGTACACATTTTAAAAAATCGAAAAGTCATCCTCCCACCCTAAAATTTTCCCTGGCCACGCCACTGTGAACAACAGTGGCGGATCCAGGATGAAATTTTGGGCGGGTGAGAAAGCCGGAAAAATTAGCCAGAAAAATTTTCCGATGCGTCTCCAACTGACTGAATTTAACCTAAAAATGAAAAATCTCCAATTTTTTTATCTGTTAATCCAATTTAATCTGTTATTACTGTATGGATTAGGCTGCTTATCGTATTGAAACGGAGATCATTTCAAAAAAATCTGAAAGTTGTTCCCTCGGCCTGAAACTACGCAAGTGGCACATTGGGCATGTATTGTATTCATTTGATCAGCGTCCTAAAAGTTTTGAAAATAATATAGTGGTGCGGGGGAAAAAACTTTATTTTCCACTTTTCGGGTCGTCCTGTGCTCCACATGAATCGGATCCATTAATGCTCGCGGCTGTTATAACGGCCATCTTTCGCCGAACTATTGCACTAATAAAATGGATTCTAACTAGTAGGGGCGTAGCCAGGGGGGGGGGTCGCGGGGGTCGTGACCCTCCCTTTTGGTCGAACTTGAAGAAAGTGTCAATAAGGGTTTTTGGTTTTTATCGTCCGGCCTAAAAAAAATGTGATAACCAAATTTGGCCTAAAAATTGAAATAATCTCCAATTTTTTTCTGGGGGCCGCCCCCCCCCGACCCCTGCAACTATATGGCTTAGTGGACTTCACTGCGTATTTAAGTGTTAAAATTCATACAAAGTGCATTTTAACCTATTGCAAACAAGCACTTTTGTTGACGAGCATATATTTTTTACAGAGGGCAACAGTATGTATTATTTTACCGTATCGGTAAAATAGAGCGCGGCGTCTACCATTATGTTTGTTAGCGACAGCGTTAATATTTTTTACGATCACACCCGATTCGACACCGAAGGAAGTTCCGACCCAAAGCTACGTGACTGATCCTACGTAACTTCTCGATAAGCTGGTGTTAAAATTATATGCATGTGAATTGTGAACACCATCTTGTCACTCCGAAGTTTTGTGAAAATGATGATCTAGAGTTATTGACACATTTTAAGAAGCTTAGAGTGTATTTAACAAATAATAAATATCTAGGACGTAGGAGCTGAAAAAATATTATGACTCGCGTGGACTGGAGTTGGACTTGAAGCGTCGAAGAGATTTAGCACTAGCAGCCATGACGGGCGAGTCTTGTCCTTATCTTCTTTAGGGCAAGGGTGTCACTGCAGCTATGTCGAATGTTAAACGCCAGTACTTAGCTAACATTACTTTCCCAGATCTGGTATCTATTTATCGACCAAATGGCCATTATGTGTTGACACTAGTGTAGCGTGGTTGAAGCACACGTGACCCCTTAATTGCTTGCTTCAAACGATTGTCTATTAGGCAGCTAGGATTATGATCCGCTTCTACGCAGTTTTGTAGTTAAACATATACCCAGTAGTAGTTACTTTGATGCTTCAATCACTCATTGACGACGCCACTCGTTTGAGAATAGGGTCAAAAGGAAAAATTGTCAAAATCTTCAATTTATATACAAAATTTTTCACCAGAACTGACCCTCACAATCCTAGCCCTTTAGCGGAGCCAACTCGATTAAATAACGAACTCCATGTCCAATTAAATAACTTCACGCCATGAAGTTCTGCTTGCTTTGAGACACGAATTTTATATAGATAAGCAAGCATAGATCAAACTTTACTACACTCGTTTTGAAACTCCCTAGTCTTTCGAGATAAAAGTAGGTAGGCTATTAGCCAAAGTTTATAGTCAATATTAGACAATGTACACTAGTTATTACAACCAAGAGTACATAATAGGATCCTATCATGTACTCTTGTTACAACTTACAGTCACACAACGTGTGGCACACTCTGCGCACAACGCGTCGCAGATTGCAGAGCGCACAAAGCCGGCCAGCCAGCTCCCAGCATTAAATCAATCAATCAATCAATACAGCACGGTGTAGTGATGCACTGAAACTGACTATGATTTACACGTCATTTCAGTTTCAGTGCATTGCCTGAAATTAGTATGCACGGCCGCTGAGGCGGCCGCGCAAAAATCGAAAAGTCATCGCCCCGAAATTTTTTTGTGGGAACGCAATTGTAGATGAATTGTATGAACGTAAATTTCGGTTAAGAACATTAGTACAACGCCGTTTAGAACTTTCAGTAAAAAAGAACAAGTGATCGTAAAAAAACAACACTCAAAAATAAAAAAAAACACGTTTTGAGCAGTGGTCGGTTTGAAAAAAAACCCTGTGTATTCAGGAAAAAATGGAGATTTTTTTCAAATTTTTAGGCCGAATTTGGTCAACTGGAGACGTATCAGAATCTTTCCGACAGGAAAATACCACACAAGATGCGAACATCAGATCAGACAGTGTATTACACAACTAAATGTAGCATAATTTTACTCGTGTAGACATGCAAATGCAGCATAATGTACTCATGTATACATGTATAGGCTTTGATGAAAGATAATAACAAGGAATAGTAAGCCACAGAGTTGCAGGGGTCTGGGGGCGGCAGCCCCCAGGAAAAAATTGTGGGAAATTTTTAATTTTTAGGCCAAATTTGGTCCATTGGGGACGCATCAGAAAAATTTTCCGGTCGGACCGTAAAAACCAAAGAGGGACCCTTCTGTAAAATTCCAGTCGGGAAAAATTTCGGGGGGGGGCGGCAGCCCCCCTCCCCGGCCCCCCCCCCCCCTGGGACCGCCCCTGATGTGGTTTGGTATTAGTCTCCTGCGATAACTTGTCAAATTTTGAATTTCGGTGATGCACATATATAACTGTTCATCATTAATAGGACTCAAGCACTGTTGACAAATTTAAAAGAAAAATGAACCTATACACAATTTAAATTTTGTTTCTACTGTAAATCAAGTCCACGTGACATCTGGCATGTGCCACCGTCAGATTGCCAATCGTGCCAAAGACAGCCATTCTTATATCACTATGTTAGGTATATAAGTAGTGTTAGTTTATCAGATTGAGCGTGCTGTGTTGTGTGTTTAGTGTCACCCAGTTGTTTAACCGTCCAACCGGTCCAACTTGTTCTCGTACCTTTTGCCCGCGAGTATATACGTGTAGCGAGTTTTCGTTTTTGTCAATCTCTACGTTTTCAACTGTTTTTACGCCAGGTCTTGTTTTAAGGAGGTTTCTTTTTTTATACGAGACACAGACAGGTTTTGCAAAATCTGCTTATGGTTGTTTGCTACATAGTATATATTTATAAACTCGACATATATTTATTTGTATGTATATAATATGGACTCAGTTGTACATGTCATATGTATATACATATATATGTATTCTTATCACATGTGTTTGATTTTTTTAATGTTCCCAAGTCTACTGAATTTGTACATCCGGTTGTTTTTGAGCAGTTTAGTGTTGTGTTCCTTTATTTAAGGCCATCAGGGGTTATGTCATGTGTGCTTGAGGTCCCCCGAGTTAGTGGTCGTGTCACAGTGGATTTAGCGGATTAGATTTATGAGAAATCCCACTGGAGTAAACCTTTGCTAGACTAGACCCCGAGAGACCACTTTTCAGTGACTCTGTGCTCAAGATGATAGCTTGGTTGATTGGTTTCGCTAGCATCAGGGTTTTTTTTTTGAAAATCCGAAGTGCGGATACTTTGCGGACGGCCAAATTTTTTTGCGGACGGATAAATTTTTCTGCGGACAGTCGGCAAAATTCATGCATCTATTTGTGCACTATATACATATTTCATTCTCAACAACAATGGCGTAGCCAGGAAATTTTTTTGGGGATGGGCGTGACTTTTAGATTTTTTGAAATGTCTTAAAATGCGCTTAATTACTACTACTACTAAAAGTTTAATGTCGAAAAATGCAATTTAATTTATTTAATTTAATTGCAATTATGTCGCAAAAATCTACACATATTAGCAAATTTCACTAAAATAACAATGGTATTTTTTTGACCAGAGCGGCATATAAAGTAAACTGGAGCTCAGAACATTAAAAATTACAAAATCGGCGGGCCCGCGATGGTTCAGAAGCTAGATAATTTGATAATTTTAAAGAGATCTTTGACATTATGTATATACCAACCGCGCACAAATTCACAAAAAATGTTATGTTTACTACACAAACAGCTAAAATGTTAAAAGGTAGCCTTAGCTACCACATTGGCTTTAGTCATTGTTTGAGAATACGACTTTACCTTCACCTTACCTGTGGGAAAAGTTAGCCTAACTTTACCTGCAGGTAATTTTAAGGCCCCAGAAAAAAAGGTTGGGGGAACGACTTCTCGATGTTTTTGTAATGAGTAAAAATGCACTTTTTAGCAATTTTCACACTTAAATTCGCGTTAAAAAACGCAAGACCACTGCCAACAAAACTGCAGGGGTCTGGGGGCGGCAGCCCCCATAAAAAATAGGAAATTTTTTGATTTTTCGGTCAAACTTGGTCAATGGGAGACGTATCGGTAAGTTTTTCAGGCCTAACCATAAAAACCCCTGGGTGACGCTTGTGTACAATTTCAGTCGGCAAAAATTTCGGGGAGGGGGAATTACATTCCCCCCCTAGCTACGCCCCTGCTCACATATACATGCGTAGGCTTTGATAAAAGATGATAACAAGCAAGAGTAAGACACAGAGTTGCAGGGGTCTGGGCCTGGGGGCGGCAGCCCCCAGGAAAAAAATTTCGAGACATTTTTGATTTTTATGCTGAATTTGGTCAATAATCAATTGGAGACGTATCTCAATTGTGTTTAGTGTGTTAGGAAAGCAAATGTAGCATAATGTATATACGGATATACAATGAACACGTGATAGGCTTTGGCGAAAGGAGTAAGCCAGCAAGCCCCAGGGTTCTGGGAGCTTCGGCTTCAATTTTTGATTCTGCATTTAAAACAGTGCATTCTGAGCTTATCACAGCCATGTCGGCAATTTCCATCAAATTTATGCGATTTCTTCCTAAATTTAGGCCAACATTATAAAATAGTCGCCAATTTTTACACTAAAGCACGATTTTGTGGCCAAGAGGCATTTTTGGTTGGTTACCAAGTTGGTTGATTCCCGTTTGGAATACCCCGAAAAGCGACGAATTGTTTACTTTACCTTCATTTACGAATAATAATTATCAGCATTAAACTTCATTAATACACTATAGCAGACAAAAGCCATATATAGTTGTGATGAATTAGAAGGCACAGCCCTCGAAGGAAAATTTTTGAAATTATAGTGTAAATTGGGTCAATTGGGGACGTGCCGGAAAATTTTTTTGGGAGTGGGAAAAACCAAGGGGGGACCACGGGAAAAATTTTTTCTTTTGAGGAAATTTGGGATGCGGACGCATTGCGGACGGCTGAAAAAAATTGCGGACGACTCCAAAAAATTGCGGATGTCCGCACTGTGGCCCGCAAAAAAAACCTTGGCTGGCACGCCAAATTAATACGTGCATTAGGTTTTTCAGTAGGATGTTTTAATGTCTGCTCTCCGGGGGATATATATCCGGCCGCCCCCCCCCCGAAATTTTTCCCGACTGAAATTTTACACAAGGGTCCCCCCTTTGGTTTTTATGGTCCGACCGGAAAATTTTTCTGATGCGTCCCCAATGGACCAAATTTGGCCTAAAAATTAAAAATTTCCCACAATTTTTTCCTGGGGGCTGCCGCCCCCAGACCCCTGCAACTCTGTGGCTTACTATTCCTTGTTATTATCTTTCATCAAAGCCTATACATGTATACATGAGTACATTATGCTGCATTTGCATGTCTACACGAGTATATTATGCTGCATTTAGTTGTGTAATACACTGTCTTCTGTCTGATGTGACGTTCCCATCATGTGTTTTATT
>JASANF010002175.1:0-10848 GCA_030248245.1 Trissonchulus sp. WLG1_4 | reverse complement strand
GTTCATGTAGCCGGGCAGCTGGCAAATACGCATATGTAGATACGAATTGATGTATATAAAGCCATTGTGGCAGTTGATGTTGTGAAATTGGGCAAAACTTTGCACCGGCCCGTCAATGTTCATTGGATGGAATCTAAGCACGCCCTGCGGGGTCATAAGCATCCAGTCAGGGATAGGGGCCACTGAGAAACACGCCCGAATAGCCGCAGACATTTTCAAAGGGATGGAAGGTGGGTCCAGAGCTAACGAAGACATCCGGGCCGGGCGGTCGATTGTGCTTCGAGGGACGCGTGCGGCGATTTTGCAGCAAAATCCCGCGCCGTAGTTTGCGAAATCGAATGCCCAAATGGCCATCCATGCAGTCGGTCAGACAGCTGAACGCTTCATATATCAGCAAATCGCCGCCATCGGTTTTGGCCAACAGGTGGGGTCTCGCCTTATTGGCTCCCAGTCCCACCAGAACCAGTTCTCGTACAATGGGCAAAAAATCCTCCGGCAAACGATCAGACTCCAGGGCCAGTTTGATCGGATCCGTATCCCACAGTGTCCGCAGTCCCATCGGGAACCGCTTGACCATGTAAACCAGTTTAAACGCCGGCAATGAGAAGATTTCCAGCATGCCTAATTCCCGAGCAACCACGGCCCAGTAGGTAATGCTGCTGCCCCCCGACTGTTTCTCTGCCGAATCTCCGTCAAAGCTGGCCTGAGCCTGAGCTCTAGCCGTAGCAATAGATTCCCGTTTGATTCGCTCCCGTTTGACGGACAACGGGACGGCAGAGTCCCCGCCCTCGTCCCCGTAGAGCAGAGCGTCTTCGTCCTCAGCGGAGAGGCCAGGCTTCAGGCCCGTGGTGAAAATGGAATCGGCAGCACTGGCCGGCAGGGCGAAGCTGGAGTCACGCTTGGTGGGCGTGCTCAGGTAGTCTTTGCTCTCGCTGGACATGCTGGATAGGTCAACCTGAAACATCACTCACAACACTGAAGTTATAAGCTAAACCTAAAGCCGGATACGGAAAAGGTCAACAGTGTTACGTTTCACATAAAGTTCCAACTAAACTTGAGCAGCTGAGTTATTTAGTTCGTGCGACTCTCAGATCATGAAATTCCATTCATAAACCTCAACTCGAACATGTCCATCCTATTTCATCGATTGAATTAGCACTGAAATATTGTGAAGTTCCGAACTACGTAGGTAATACAAACGTAAAACAAAACCCAAAAAACCCAAAACTGAACCACAGTCCGACTCAAGCTATAAAACCCTAAAACCACCTCAAAACTTCCTAAACCTACAGTGCTAAACATTCCCGACACGTCTTTATAGATACAGGCGGCAGTAGCCGGAATATTCTGGTGAATCTGCGGCGTCCAGACCATCAGCTCGTCTCCGCTGCCGTCTGGCTTGGCGCGTCGCTCGGCCATCAGCAGTTCCCCGTTGTCCGTCACCATCAGCACGTAGGGGTCGGCGATGGCGGCCTGGGCCAGCGGGAAGGTGATGTCCAGAGGCACCGTCTGCACACGCTCAGCGCCGCGCAGCAGAATCAGGGCCATGGGAATCACCTGCAACACGCATGGCTAGATAGGGACTGTTTATTTATTTATTTATTACATTAACTAAAATCGGATCCAAAAATACTGGACCCTGAGACGAAACGAAACACGAGACTTTTTTACAAAAAGAACAAATTGCAAGTATCAAGAGTAATAGTAGTCGTCAAAAAAGTAGTAAAAATGCAAGTAGTCAAAAAAATCACGCCACCTGTTTTGTCTTAAGGGTATCAGACTTTAGCTAAACTTCAAATGCTGAACATAAGATTAATGACAATTAATTGTATAAAAAACAGTTGACAGTATAAAAACATAATAATTGTCCTCCAAGCTCCAAATTCTGTGAACTTCATTGAAACAACTTTTCCCTCCAACATTTTGCATTATTCGTAGAGAAAACTCAATACATTACATGACTATCAAGTCGCAACAGCTTTTTTGCACAAACCTGTATGATATATTCTCCATCGGCCAGATTCCCGCAGGCAATGGTTCTCAGATTGGACTCAAACCCACTATGCTCCAGCTCTGTAATTTCGCTGGTCATCTCCAGCACCATGGTGTCCATTTCCTTGCTGATGACCAGACAGGTTTGGGCGCCTAGGGGGAGCCCTTCGTTCTCGGCCTGCATTGGCTCCACCCGGCCCACAGTCCACAGCTGTTGGGCGTTCACTATCTGCGAGCTGGTCACAATGTGAGGTCGAACTGTGCGATGCAGGCAAGTCTAAATGCACACAGTGATGATTGAGTTGAGTACGTGCGTGTGTGTGTGTGTGTGTGTTATATTTGCCAAGCCAAAATCAGGACCTACGTCCAGTCGGGGCGTTCCGTCCAGACATGCCGCTGCTAGAGCCAGCGCTTGAGCTTGGTGGGTAGGTAAAATAGCTAGGTGTTAATATTGTCTTGAGGACCCAAACTCCTTTAACATGCATCCACTGTCCAACACAAATACTGTGCACAGTACAATATCGTGGTAACCTAGTACAAAAACCGCTTTTTACGGCAATACTGTACACAAAGATTTTTCAAAAATACTGTCGGCTGACATTCTGCGACTACTGACTAAAACTCAAGGCAAAGACAACTGCCTAAACTTGGCTTTGTTGTGTGTACTTTTGCTAAACGACGACATCTTACGAAACAAGACAACTTTCGGATAGTCAAAAATCAGCAAAACAGTCTCTCAGTATTTACCAAAGCGCCATTCTTTCTATAGCCACAGCCAATGACCATATCCACCACTGGGTCAGTGGTTTCCTGCAAGGGTTCGGACAGCAAGTGTGGCTCCCCCATGGTGATCTGGCGACACGGGCCGATGTTGATCAGACTGTCCGCCACTTCGAAGCCTGCATTATGACACAATTCCAGTCAGTAGATAGTACTCGCCGGGAGAAGCCAGATTCGACAAACAAGGAGGAAATGAGCGTCTGTGAGGGCTCAGAAATCTTACCTACTCTGAGCGGCAGGAAGCTCGTATGTAATCCAAATATTAATTATCTGTTTTTATGCTTGTTTTTCACGACTCTATTATTTGCCGTATTATAATTTGTCAAATAAAAGTTGTTACCGGTAGAATAAAAGCTGTTCCTTGTTAGTTTGCAACGAAACAAAATTGCGCATAAAAATATAAAAACTCTACTTCTTTCTTTGAACGTAAAATGACATATATAGATGGTTAGCAAAAAACTGCCCCACCCTGATTTCCCCAGCTGTGGTTACCATAATTTAATATTCAAGACTTAGCACGTTGCTCCGGAAAGTCGGAAGAGTCTTTTATAAAACGACATTTTGGGAACCTTTTATTATAAACATATAAATATAACAAAGTCATAGCAGACCCTTCCTACCCAACTGTGGCACGTCTATGATCTCCTCCTGTTTCACAGCCACCACTTCTCCATAAATATCCACATCGTCGTCTTTGATGTCTGACATGACTTTGGTGGGCTCTCCCTCGAACCTGGCCCGTTTGTTCCGATGGGCCTGCAGCAGCTGTTCCTTCTGCTGGTCGGCAGCTTGGGCGTCGAAGTGTTCCTGAGAGCTGGTCTCCACACGCACTGCGTTGGTCGAGCGTTCCCAATAACGCAGAAGCAGGGAATTGCCCAGTCGAGATCCTAGAATTAGACAATGAAAATTAGGCATAGGTCAAATAAACGTAAAAATATGCTAAAAATATGTATTTTATTGACGCTAAGATTAACTGGTCACAGTTAATTCAGTATTCTATATTAGTGAAGGAATATATAAAGAGGGCGTTGTGGCCGCCTCGTTTATAAATTTTTTTCATAAAGTTTACTTACACAAGGGTCTCCCATTTGGGTTTTATGAGCCGACGAAAAACTTTTTTGAGTAAACTTCTCCAATTCAAACATGAAAGATCTTTCAGTAAGATCAATTCAGACAGAAAGATCTCACTTAAATTAAAACACAAAAGTTTCACATCACGACAACCTGCAAGCATACATGTAGTTGGGGGGGGATGGGGGGGGGAAGACCCCCCCCCCAAAAAAAAAAATTCGGTCCCGTGGGAGGGAAGGGGGGTCTCGCCAGAGGAAAAAGAGGGGGAAGGGTCCCGACGGGAGTAAAATTTTGGTCAAAATTTGCAAAAATCGGCATTTTTTTGCAAAATTTAAGCGATTTTTACCTAAATTTTCGCCAAAACTTGCGCAAATCTGCGTTTTTTGGTTAAAAAAGGTAAAAATTGCGTCATTTTTGGGATGGGGGGTCAAAAATGAGTTGACGCAGGGGAGGGGGGATCCCACCAAGGGGAGCAGGGGTGGGTACCCAAAATTTTGGTGCTGTTACATGTATATATGCCTGCAAGCTACAAACATGCTCCGACATATCAAAGATCGCTTCTATAGTTCAACCATACTACAATCAACATAATCCCCAAAACGAGCAATTACCAGTCTTACCAAGAAACAGCCATCCATCGGAGCATTTACAGGTAACTGAGGGAATAACCGACGTAACGGCTTGGTCCAGGTGGAATGATTTGACAATGTTCATATGGTCAGCTAGCAAGGTTAAAATGAACACATCCCCTGTTCGCAGACAGAGCACTAGAGATTTGGGCGTCAAAAAATCTATAGAGGCACCATCCAAAGAGATTCGTTTATCCTCAAACCCTTCTTTGACCGGAAAGGCAGTGGAATTTCGCATATTCCCATTAATATGCACTCCGTACGGCGGAACGCTTTGGTTAAGGTAAATGATGGTATTGGCACCAAAAACCACAACCCCACCTATTGGTTTGGGAAGCGAGCGTACAAATAAGCAATCATAGGGCAACAGTTGCATGCTCCAAATCACAGCGTGATGTCGCTCCTTGGTATTTAGCGATACAGCCAGAATACAGTAGGTATCAGAGCGTATGGCTATTCGACCGCTAGTTGTAGGATTGGGCTCGTACAGGAATAGCAGGGTCGATTCATAGTAGCCGTGCAGAAAGCATAAATCGGCCACATTCTGCAGCTTGGTGTCAATTTCATCCAACCGTACAACGTACGAGTGTAGCGCCAGACGATCAACGGCATTGTTACTAAAAGCAGTGACGCCTGGGGGGAGGCCGGGTAGTTCTTCGTCGATGCCCGAATCTCTTATAAACGGCACAACGCACAAATGCCGACCATAGGCTAGCATAGCGGCCGAACGGTTTTCCGGATCCGCCCGGACCATCGGTGGAATGGAGTGCAGCATAAAGCCACCCCTGAGCAATTCATCTTCAAATGAATGCATTGAAATAGTTCGCAGGTCATAGTTGTCAGCGTCAAATTGACAAATGGACAATTTTGCCTCCTCAAAGGCAATCAGAAGGGAATCCCGCTCGTGGCCTGGAATAAGAGCGGCGGCAATAGAAGCCACCCGGCCAAACAGGGCCAAACCCAGCAAACATTCTAGTCTAGTTTCGTTCACAACATTCCCATCAGCATCTAGCGTATTTACAGACTGATTAAGTCGATAAACACGCAAATAGTTGCCACCAATTGTGACCAGCTGGTAATCATTGAGATCCAGGAAGCGGCAGTAAACAGCAAAATCCACTGCTGTGGGCGGATCGGTTTGACGGTAGAATCCGTACATGACCTAGATATAAAATAGAATAAGTTATTTTTTCATAAATTATATATACAAGCACAAAATCCCAATAGGGATATACTGTACTTAGTGTTAACATTATATATTGCGGGAGCGGGCGGGGTTCTTGTTTATCCACCACAAAATCACAATTATTAGATGTAGTCAGATGGAGTAAAAAATACAAAATATGAGTACAAGAATTTTTTGTTTTGCTGGATAGGATTTGGATCCAGGTTTCTCGGGCTTGGGCAAACTCTTTTCCAATAACACTTCGCGGAATTGCTCTACAAAACCACATAAACCCTTTTACAGGCGCGGGGAGGGGAGGCAGCTTGGGGGGCTACAGGAAAACTTTTCCCAGAAAAAACCCAAAAAAATTGGATCAAGTGCAGTTTTGGGGGGGGGGATAGTGGACCTATGTTTTGGTCTTTGGAGTAAAGCACCTCAAGGGAAGCATTTTTTGTAATAGAACCCCTATCCACAAATTTCGATTTTCTGACCTACGACCCTTGCCTTGAAAAATGCAGTTTCAGTGTTTTTGGAAGTGAACGTAGGCCAAAGTTTGAAGGCAAAAATGGCTATATAAACTTTGTTTTTGGACATTTTTGAGTGCGTTTTGACGTCCTAAGGCATCGTCTAGGCTTAGCTGGCAGGATTATTCCTGAAAATTTCGATTTTTTAGTACCCACGCTTGAGCCTAAGCCGGAACATAAGCCTAAGCCTAAGCCCTAAGCCTGATACTTAAGGCCGATTCACACGCTGCGATTTTACTGCGACTTTGCCGCAGCGTTTTTGTCGCTGCGGCAAAACGCAGCTTGCCGCACACAAAATGCAAAGTCTGAACAGACGCACCGTTTATAGTGCGGAATGCCTGCGTCTTGATTTTGCCGCAGCGTTTTAAACGCCATACTTCAATTCGACCTGCGATTTCATTGCGTTTTGATGCTGCGGACGTGTTGGCATAAACAAATTTCGCGGACCAATTTGTCATTTTTTTGAAACAGTAAAGACGCAGCAAACGGACCTGCGAGACGCACTACGGCCGCAAAGCTTGTTTAGACGGTGCGCTTCGCTTGGGACACCCTGCGGCTTGCGTTTTGCGTCAAAATCGCAGCGGCAAAAACGCACCGTGTGAAATCGGCCTTAAGGGTTTTAACACCGTTAACTTCACTCTGGATTTTTATTAAAAGGGGCGACAGCTATTTTAGGGGCTAGAGATCAGATTGGGGGCTTGGCTGACGATGGGGGCTCTATATTTTTATTAAAAGATGGGGTAGGAAGCGATTTATGGGCAAAAATAATTTTTCCTCTTCTGCCGAAACTTGACCCCCCGCCCCCCCCCCCCTGGCTACGCCACTGATCCGGACAACTGTGAATGAAACTGCTCTTACGGACACGGACTCAGACACGACGGACAGCCCTCACCAGTAGCGTACCCAGGATTACGCGAAGGGGGGGGGGGGCTGAACTGATGGTCGACGACCGGGGGGGGCACAGGAAAATTATTTCCAGAAAAAAACTAGATCGTAAAAAATTATCTGGTTTTTTTCTGGTTTTTTTCTAACTTTTTTCTAGTTAGAAAAAAACCAGAAAAAATTATCTAGTTTTTTTCTAACTTTTTTCTAACTTTTTTCTGTTTTTTTTCTAGTTTTTTTCTAACTTACGATCTAGTTTTTTTCTGGTTTTTTTCTGACTTTGTCAAAATACGATCTAGTTTTTTTCTGGTTTTTTTCTGGTTTTTTTCTAACTTTTTTCAGATTTGCCCCAAATCGGTTTTTAATGTTTTTGGAGTACTTTTACGCCCTTTTTGTCATTTGTTTTAGTCTTTTGTGTCTGTAATTCCCTTTGTAATGCATTATTTTAGCTTATTTTTTTCTGTATTTTCCGGTGTTTTTGGTGGGTTTAAATTGGTTTTTCCACCTTTTTTTGAGTTTTTTACTATGCTTTTCTGATTGTTTGCTGATGCGATGTGAGAATTTCTAGATTTTTCAAACTTTCGCAAAATACGATCTAGTTTTTTTCTAGCTTTTTTCTGGTTTTTTTCTGATTTTTTTCTAACTTTTTTCTAACTTTTTTCTGCTTTTACTAAATCGTTTTGTAACGTTCTTAAAGTCCGTTCTATACCTTTTATGTCATGTTATATTATCATATATATCGTTATTGTACATTAATTTATGGTATTTTTGTGTTTCTTCCTTTTTTTCTGCTGAGTTTAAATCTTGGTTTTTTAAATATGTTCATTAAAAGCGGCAACAGTTATTTTGGGGGCTAGAGATCAGATCAAGGCCATGGGTTTTTTTTACTTTTATTAAGATGAGGTGCGTACCGTTTTACGGGTGAAAATATTGTAAATGTATATATATAAACAAATCAAATGTAAACCGGGTAGATGAGTGTTTCAAAACGAACCTCCGAATCGTGCAAAAAAATATTTTCATGTTTTCAGGTCTTCCTGTGGCCCACATACGTCCATCGGATTTTTTGGGGGGATTTCCAAAAACCCACCCCATTTTTTGGGGGAAAAAAAACCCACCCCAGTTCCGGAACTTGGGTACGTGGTACAGGTCTGAAAATTTGCCAGCGTATAGTACAGTCCCTGTAGGCAAACGTATATAAGCGGTATCCAAAAAGGGTCTCGCTGGTATTTTTTATGAGTCAAAAATTGGACCCCCCCATTTTTGACCCGACATGGCTCCAAGGGAGGTGAATTTTGGAGTCTCATTTCTCAGCACTAAGAGATGCGAGCTCAAATGTAAAAACACTTTTACAGAGGACTACCCTTCCTCTATTCATGACCGCAGTGGCAGGTCCCTCCTTCTTTCGTACGAGAGGGGGCATGACCGAAATTAGACGGGGTAAAAAAACCCATGTGGGGGAAAAAAACCCACTTTTTGAAAATGGTCTGGTGATGTCGAAAAACCTAGTAGCTACTCCAAAAGACTCATGGTAGTGCAAAAAGACGTTTATTATTAGCACAAATGCGCAAACTGACACTTTCGCGATCGAATTCTGGAATACGGGCCTAACAGTCGGACTTTGTCATTTTGAGGTCCTTTTGGGGTGGAAAGTTGTATTTTCTGGTACTATTGCCAGTTTTTTGTACGTTTTTAATTTTAATCTATTAATTTATCGTGTTTAAACGCCAAATAACCGAACGAAAGTAAAATATGCCCGTCACGACCAGTCACACCCACTCAGGGTACCCCCCACAGAGGGTCGATGGCGTAAAAAGTAGCCATAAAGTGCAAATTTTGCATGAATTTGAAGCGTTATCACAACTTTTTAGTTGTTTTCAATGTTTTCAGGCGAAATTAAGGTGTTTTGTTTTCAAATCTGAAAATTCAAAATTTTATAATGGGCTGCGAAGGGCAGTTTTCAAACTTGTGTCCCTGAGGCCCTATAGCAAATCTGCGTATAGTTTTGGTATCAAGGGCCTCTACTACTCCAAATACGTGCCATAGCGTTGAAAAACTACCGCTAACACACTTTTCGGGTGATTTATGGGGTGGGTTTTTTTCCCCCACATGGGTTTTTTTTCCCCCAAATGGGTTTTTTTTCCCCGGGAAGTTTTTGGCTTCCCGCCAAAAAACGGTAAGAGATAGCGAAATGAAACCGGCCCCAGCGCACAGGAAAATTATTTCTAGAAAAAAACTAGAAAAAAACCAGAAAAAAACTAGAAAAAATTATCTAGTTTTTTTCTGGTTTTTTTCTAGTTTTTTTCTAATTCTTCCTGACGAATATCTGGTTTTTTTCTGGTTTTTTTCTAATTTTTTCTAACTTTTTTCTGACTTTTTTCTGGTTTTTTTCTAACTGCCAGTCTCACGATCTAGTTTTTTCTAACTTTTTTCTGATATTTTTCTAGTTATTTTCTAACTTTTTTCTGGTTTTTTTCTAGTTATTTTCCAACTTTTTTCTGGTTTTTTTCTAGTTATTTTCTAACTTTTTTCTGGTTTTTTTCTAGTTATTTTCTAACTTTTTTCTGATATTTTTCTAGTTATTTTCTAACTTTTTTCTGGTTTTTTTCTAGTTATTCAACTTTTTTCTGGATTTTTTCTAGTTGAATGGTCTTACTGTATATAGTCAAAGGGAATAAAAATTACAAACTCAGCAGCATAAATACACGTATATACAGTATATACAGACAAATGAATAAGTTGCAAAGCTGATAATAATTTTGGTTGTTCACTTATTAAATTACAAAAACGGTTAAAATTTTGTGGTATATATACATACATATACAAGACGATTGAATGACTTCAGCCCAAATATGCATTTTCTTAGTATATATATATGTATAGTTGAATGCATTAACAATACATTTTTTTGCGCGTATTACGTTATAAACGGTGGACAAACACCGTCCGCGTCTACCATTCTTGTATTTAAGTGGTACACAGCAGCTAAAGCCTGAATATTTCAAAAAATGCCAAATTTTATTGAAACATCACCAAAACAGGTTTCGTAAGGCGTGTCGGTGTATAGGCCAAAACTACGTTTTACGGCCAAATTTTTTTTAGCAAAAATTGTCGTCAAACAAATTAGGGTTTTTTCCCGCAATATGGTTTTTTCCCCGCAATATGGATTTTTCCCCGCACAAACTTTGGACAGTCACAGGTAAACCACAACGTTTTTTACTGTTCTTGAGCTATAGAAGTATAGAGGAAAGGTAACTTGTTTGAAAAATGCAAACGGCGTTGGCCAAAATGTTTTTTGTGAAAAGTTATGACAAGTCAAATATGTGGAAAATTTTGTCACTTTGCAATTTTTCACATGCAAAATTTTGATATTTAAGAATGCTACAAGACTCAGAACTGCACAAAAATTGGTGAGGTATAGCAGGCGGGGAAAAAAAACCCGCATTTTCATATTTCGTCATGTAGCTCATAGACTATACGTTTTCACGGGAAACCAAAAAAATCTGTCGTAGGCCTAACCTTGCTCTAAACGCCACAGGAAAATTATTTCCAGAAAAAAACTAGATCGTAAAAAATTATCTGGTTTTTTTCTGGTTTTTTTCTAACTTTTTTCTAGTTAGAAAAAAACCAGAAAAAATTATCTAGTTTTTTTCTAACTTTTTTCTAACTTTTTTCTGGTTTTTTTCTAGTTTTTTTTTAACTTACGATCTAGTTTTTTTCTGGTTTTTTTCTGACTTTGTCAAAATACGATCTAGTTTTTTTCTGGTTTTTTTCTGGTTTTTTTCTAACTTTTTTCAGATTTGCC
>JASANF010002174.1:0-61121 GCA_030248245.1 Trissonchulus sp. WLG1_4 | reverse complement strand
ATTGTTTATTTTCTATTTTTTTTCAGACCACTGCTTGTCCACCGATTTCCACATCTTCAACAGCAGTTGCAAATGGCTGGTCAACAACAAAGCCAAAGCCCCTCTTCAGTTTGCCATTCCGCTCTATGGATTTCTGATTCCCTGCGTGGTTTTCATCACTTTGATCACCAACACTTTTATAGTAGTGGTGATGTCCAAAAAACACCTGCAGACACCAACCAATACCATTTTAGTAGCCATGGCTGTAACCGAAGGGTTGGTGGGTCTTTTGTCTTTGCCTTGGATGCTATACTACTATACTTTTCGAGGTTACGATACTGAGGACAAAATGGGGATACACCCGTTTTGGTGTGCTAGTGGTCCGGTTTTTATACGAGCTTTACCGACTATTTTCCACACCGCTGCTATTTGGTTGACCGTATTTTTGGCCATACAGCGATATGTCTATGTGTGTATGCCCAACTTAACTCAAAACTACTTTAGTATGTTTCGCACTAAAGTGATTATTGTGGTTGTTTGTGTACTATCGACATTATTGGACCTTCCCTTGACGTTATCAATTTATCAGTATACCAGGCCATTAGTAAACCCAGTCAATAACGTAACCGTTCGATTTTGCGTCTATCGATATTCGAATTGGGTCTATAATATCGGAATGAATCGATTTCATACTGTTTATTACTGGGTCATTGCTATTTTGGTTCACGCCACCCCTTGTGCGGTTTTGGCCGTTTTTAGTACGCTGCTTATGCTTTATATACAGCGCGCAGATCAGCGTAGAAAAATGTCTCTTATGGGCCGCAAAAGTAACAATCCTCGACCCAGAAGTCGAGATTCTCAATGTATGTCGTACTTTCACGCCACCACAAAAATGCTAATAGTTGTAATAGTGATTTTCCTCTGTCTGGAAATACCGGCAGCCGTCATTAATATATTTCACGTTTACGTAGCTACAGTGCACAAAACGTCCTCGCAACAAATTTACCGAACAATGAACATTGCGTTGCTGTTTCGAAATTGCCTGATTTTGTTGTCATATCCGGTGAATTTTGCCGTCTACTGCGGAATGAGCCAACAGTTTCGAATCACGGTGCGGCAACTTTTTACAAAAGAAACGCTGTTTGTGCAAACCCCGCTTCCGCCGGCTCTAAACAGTCGGGGCGCCAGATATTCTGTGATGCTAGTTCACACGAAAAAAGCAGGGGAACGCCGTCGCGGCAGAGCTCAGTCGACTATTTATTGACCCGTCTCAGGGTCGATTCATACTTACAGCCGTATGTCCGTTCAGCCAGCAAAATTACGAACAAATCAGTGTTTTAACACTTTGCAGGCTGACGCCCAGTTCATACTTGTCCCTATCGTTTTGTCCTTAAGGAAGTTGTAAACAATTTGTCCATTAATTGTCGCAGTTTTTTTGCATGAACAAAGCTGGGGTCAATACTCAATACCAGTGTAATAGTTTTGCGTACTAAAAATTAATCCTGAGTTTTACCTGGCCACCCCTTGTACCTACAGTATGCTTTTCCTAGTCGGCGCCTAAAAGGTGGCCCTAGCTGGATATGTTTTGGCTGGTTTGCTCGTAGCAACCGCCATCTTTTTATTATGTTTTGATTTGCTGCCTAAGTTTTGTTATTGCAATAAAGTTCAGTTTTCGGTTTTTGACTGGGCCTTGATAAGTGGTGCCCCGGGTGAGGATCGAACTCACGACCTTCAGATTATGAGACTGATTCCGTTATCAACCATCTGATGGGGCTGGTGAAGAGACTAGACACAACACCGGGGTGGTCGCACAAGCCGCTCAGGGAACGGGGCTTCGTTATCGAGCGCCGTTTCAACCTTTACCAGCAGCTGGTTCATTACCTCTGCTCGCCACCTCGGCACCTGTATCTGGCTCGTTGCCGATGCTCAATATCAGCCCTCATACTGTGGCGCTGCGCCAACAGCAGCTGAACCTGTTTCTACAAACCTTTGCCCCTTTTTCAGGACAAAACCTGGGCAACCAACCGCCTGTAGTGATGAACCTGCAGTTTGTCATGTGGAACGGTATGCTCTGCCCCCTTCAACCACTCCCAGCCCCGCTTGGACCCGCTGTCTTGTCGGGACACGTCTGCAGCTCCTGCCCTACCTGCCTGAATAATCCACAGTAGACTATTGACATTTTGTAAAATAGACCTGACACTCTGTAATGCCTTGTGATTATTTAGCGTAACTAAAAGTGTAATCTAAAAAAAAAAAAAAAAAAAAAATTTCAAAAAGAAAGCGTGGACACTTTCTTCAGTACCCCACGGGTATGTAATAGTTTTGCGTACTAAAAATTAATCCTGAGTTTTACCTGGCCACCCCTTGTACCTACAGTATGCTTTTCCTAGTCGGCGCCTAAAAGGTGGCCCTAGCTGGATATGTTTTGGCTGGTTTGCTCGTAGCAACCGCCATCTTTTTATTATGTTTTGATTTGCTGCCTAAGTTTTGTTATTGCAATAAAGTTCAGTTTTCGGTTTTTGACTGGGCCTTGATAAGTGGTGCCCCGGGTGAGGATCGAACTCACGACCTTCAGATTATGAGACTGATTCCGTTATCAACCATCTGATGGGGCTGGTGAAGAGACTAGACACAACACCGGGGTGGTCGCACAAGCCGCTCAGGGAACGGGGCTTCGTTATCGAGCGCCGTTTCAACCTTTACCAGCAGCTGGTTCATTACCTCTGCTCGCCACCTCGGCACCTGTATCTGGCTCGTTGCCGATGCTCAATATCAGCCCCTCATACTGTGGCGCTGCGCCAACAGCAGCTGAACCTGTTTCTACAAACCTTTGCCCCTTTTTCAGGACAAAACCTGGGCAACCAACCGCCTGTAGTGATGAACCTGCAGTTTGTCATGTGGAACGGTATGCTCTGCCCCCTTCAACCACTCCCAGCCCCGCTTGGACCCGCTGTCTTGTCGGGACACGTCTGCAGCTCCTGCCCTACCTGCCTGAATAATCCACAGTAGACTATTGACATTTTGTAAAATAGACCTGACACTCTGTAATGCCTTGTGATTATTTAGCGTAACTAAAAGTGTAATCTAAAAAAAAAAAAAAAAAAAAAAATTTCAAAAAGAAAGCGTGGACACTTTCTTCAGTACCCCACGGGTATGTAATAGTTTTGCGTACTAAAAATTAATCCTGAGTTTTACCTGGCCACCCCTTGTACCTACAGTATGCTTTTCCTAGTCGGCGCCTAAAAGGTGGCCCTAGCTGGATATGTTTTGGCTGGTTTGCTCGTAGCAACCGCCATCTTTTTATTATGTTTTGATTTGCTGCCTAAGTTTTGTTATTGCAATAAAGTTCAGTTTTCGGTTTTTGACTGGGCCTTGATACCAGCTTGTGTGTCAAAAAATTAAAGAAAATTAATGTTTCGAATATGCACAACAATACTTTGAAATTTGTCCTTGTCCCTGTCCCTATGTCCTCAAGGACAAGACGTATGAATGAACCGGGCTTAATTGGACAAACTGCCAGTAGTATGAATCGACTTTTGACAATGAAAGTTCTTATTTGTTAGCTGCAACATCGCGTATCCTACGCCGCATATTGTAGGGTCAGTTTTTTGTATTTTTGCTAGTCATATGTAGGAGTATATGAAACCTCCCTTAAAATGTAGTCGCTTGTTTGCTGTGCCAATATTACTGCGTATTCATGCATTTTCTTGTAAACTTTGACTTTGTTTTGACCCGTAAGCATATGTTAATTATTATTAAAGTTAATTTCTTATAATGGTACATTATAAAATAGTAAATGGAACTGTTGTTCTGGTGTAAATAGGTACGTGTTTAGAACCAGTAACAAAATCAATATTTACTGAGGATCTAGTCGTACTTCACTACTTCAGTCGTATCGTTGTTTAATCCGTAGAATAAGATAATGTTCCCGCGTAAAAGCCAATCCGATCCGGCTGTTCTAGCAAAGGCAGATGCGCAGAGCCCGATTTATCGAAGCAAAATGTTCGTCGTTGAAAATGTTCGTCGTTTAAAATTTTGGATTGATCGAAACATTTTCAACGACGAACATAACACGTAATTATAGGACAAATGTTCGTCGTTGAAAAACAAATGTTCGTCGTTGAAAAAGCAAATGTTCGTCGTTGAAAATGCTCGTCGTTGAAAAAACAAATGTTCATCGTTGAAAAACAAATGTTCGTCTTTGAAAAACAAATGTTCGTCGTTGAAAAACAAATGTTCGTCGTTGAAAAAGTTTCAACGGCGAACATTTCAACGGATGTCTTGAGCTCCGTTGAAATGTTCGTCGTTGAAAATTTTTTCAACGACGAGCTTTTTTGTCTTTTAGTACATAATAATGTTCTAAAAAACCAAAACTTGTCGTTGAAAAATTTTTCAACGACGAACAATTTCAACGACGAACTTTCAACGACGAACATTTGATTTTCAACGACGAACATTTGTTTTTCAACGACAAACATTTGTTTTTTAACGACCAACATTTGATGTTTCGATAAATCGGGCCCTGGTCGTTTTCAGGCTACATGTCGACATTTTGTGCAACATGTAGCTGGCCAATCAGAAGCAAGCTCCTATTCTCTGATTGGCCAGACGCCTGTGCAAATGCTCCAATCATACGAGATAGGGATAAAAGGTTAATAACTCATTATTCATTTATAGTCTGCTTGCAAAAACATTTAAAAGGTTCGCAAATACCTTTGGGGATATTTTGGCAAACTTTCAGCGAAATTGATTGAGAAACTTTTAAGAAATTCAGAAAAGTTTATATCTCAAGTTTCTCAATCAATTTCGCTGAAAGTCTGCCAAAATATCCAAGATATTTGCACACCTTTTTTAATGTTTTTGTAAGCAGACTATGAATAAATAATGAGTTACTAAGCTTTTATCCCTATCTTAATGCTTATCAACGCATCAGCGATTATTACTAAAGTGTGTTACGCAGAGAATGTACACGCTGATTGGCCAGCCACATGTTGCACAGAATGTCAACATGCAGCCTTGAAACGACCAGCGCATCTGCCTGTGCTAGAACACAGGCAGGCTGGGAGTGTCTCACTCTTCTTCGATATACAGTGAGACGTTATTATGTACTCTTGGTACAGTACATACTACGAGAAGACACTTAAACAAAACCAATTTTGCCAACCAGCTATTTATTAATAAATAAGACAATACACTACAATTTCTACGCTAAATACAAAATAAATAGGGCAAATTATATGGACAAATGCCGAAGTATGGTAAATGAACTGTAGGGACGTCTACAACTTCGGTAACAAATACAAGTTAGAAACAAAGGTCAGGGTCGGACCTAAACAAAAAACATAACTGTTAAATGTTGTAATTTAATTTTACCAGTCCTAGCAAAATGCTAGACCAAGGGTCGATTCCTACAAAACAGATATAATTTACTAATTCCGTTTTAAAGCACATTACTGTCATATACTCTAAACCGTTAATTCATTTTCGAAATAGGCCCTAAGTTGTACGAGATTTATCAAAACAGCTCCAAAAATAGTTGACAAAATTGACAGCGATTTTTAATGCTGAAATTCAGTTTTATCCAAATAATTTCGGCTTAGTCAAATTTTCATTATATTTTAACACGACAATTCATGATTATTAGAAATTTATTATGCGTAATTTATTATGCGTACAGTCGAATACAATACAATTAGGACTAAGCTATTTTAATTTATTCACAAGTTATATTTAAATTTCTATGATTTTGAAAATAGTTTTTCTAGCAGCTACATTTAATATTAATTTATATCTGTCTATCTGTCTATGTACACATACACATGAATATATATAATATATATATATATATATATATATATATATATATATATATATATATATATATATATACGAATGATTAGTATAGTAGGAATAACTGAAAAGCCCAGAAAATAGATTACCAATAAGGTTACCAACAGATACATGATCGCACATACAAAACACAATACAATATTAGCACTGCAAAAACAGCAGAAAAACAAGTATGAAAGTTCCCAACCGGAAAAATAAGCAATAGATATGTCATTTGTGATTTCATTTGACTGTTGTCAGAAAAAATCAAGCCACACTATAAATGCATTATTTTCAGTACAAATCAATGATTATATCGATTAAATTTTTCCCACAAAAAATTTAATTCCAAGTCCGGTAGAAAGGAAAGTATACATAAGATTGTATTTATTGGTACAAAATGAACATATTTTAATAAAACATCTCAATGAGATCACTCAAAAATGAATGAATTGAAATTGTTCAACGTCGTGCAAATAATAAAAAAATATACAACATAAATCATTATAAAAATACACAATTAAATTACAAGTACAAGTAAATACACAACAATCTTTTGCCCCGGTCTAGAAGCGGGTGGGGCAAAAAACGAACTGAAAAAAATAGTCATGGAACGGGTTTTTTTCACTTTTCCTGCACTATTTGTGTTTCTTGCAGGCTAGTAAACACATTTTAGTTGCATTATTTTATCAATTTGTCATATTTTATATGTAGTGAGGAAAAACCCTTCAGATTTAGCTGGAAAAACCCCTTTTCGGTTTGGCATCCCCTTTCTGCTATAATCTCCAATTATGGTAACAGAAGTTGCCTGATCTGAGGTAAGGACACGCGTAAACTTCAATAAAACTGCTTATTTGGCCGCGAAACGTTGTTTTTGCAAGTTGGTCCACTCTGTGACACCCTTTCGAAACCTGTTTTGGTGATGTTTCACTGAAGTGTAGGTATTTTTCGTGTTTTGCTGCTGTTCATCTCTTAAATACAGAGTAGGTAGATCCAGACGGTGTTTGGGCGCAGTTTCTAATGTAATAGGCATAGAAACGAAAAAATTTGAAGTTTGAGCAAAAGCTCCGTTCTGCCGAAAAAGGGGTGAATTTGAATAAATATTGTGAGTCACATGAGGATCACAGAAACGAATTTTTAGTCCATACTGCAACTAAATGTTTGTAAAACATGATGCAATTGTGCTTACACTCAGCACAAGAAATCTCTCGATGAAAGCGGTTGTTCGTTTGTATTACCCCGGTCTTCGTTTTTTTACCCCTTTTTTACCCCGGTCTACTATATATTGTTAGCATACAGAATAGAATTACGTAAGTTAAGGACACTACAATCATACCACAATGTGAAAACACGACAGACCAGAAATACAAAGTATGCAAAAAGACCAAAACAATTACAAAATCTGCTAAGTCTATTTTAGTATTCATGATGGAGTAAAGTTTTTGTGACGTTAAAAGTGTTACAGTTTTAAAATTTAAGGGATGACAATTTACGACTAGGTGTCCACCAACCATTAAAACAGAAATACTATCGCTAGGATTCACAAAAGGTGCTTAACTTTAACCCAGCGTAAATCACACACTGATCCTAAAATACGCATACAGTATTTTTATAATGATTCGAAAAGAAAGAAAGTCGGTTTCATTCTAAAAAAAGAACGTTTTAGAGTCTAAAGTTAAACACCTTTTGTGAGTCACAGCTTATACACACCACTTTATATTACAATAGCAATAACAATAATATAGTATGTACAAAATACTGAGATCATTAATAATACAGTATTCATTACTGGACCTTACCTTGGTCAAAACACAAATTCATTTAGGGCGTATGCCTAAAATGGATTAGACGAATTAGATTAAAATTTATCTAATTTATTCAATTAATAATTTAAATAATAATAAAGGTACTATGAACTCTGGACTTTGGCAAACAAGTTTTAATCTAATCCAATTCAGAAATTGGCCCTGATACTTAATATTCCATTACATAAAACTGATCAACGCAAAAAAGTACAAGACAATGGACAAAAACAAACAAAAAGTGAAAAACTAGAAATTTATAGGTACAAAAGTAACTCGAACTGATAATAAATAATAATACATGTGTAGATTACGGGTTAGCTTGGATTAAACACCTTTAATTTCGTCTTAATGTGAGTTAAATTACATAATATGTTAAGCCCACAGACTACATAACTCACGAAAGAACCTAAAAACACGACCAATTTAAGTAATGCTATCAGGCACAAAAACACCGGGTGAAAATACACAAACAAATACTGCCCTGCTAAAACCGGTAGGTATTCATAAACCAACAATTAATATTATGTAATGTGAACATTCAAATTAGCTTAAGGGATGGCTAATTCGGGATATTACCTTCCCATAGATGACCCTTCAGTTTAAATCTTAAGTCTTTATATCGTCAAGCGCATAATTCTGGATTCATTGAAGATTTTTTCCGATAATTCTTACAATTGTAACATTTACAAATCTTACAAATGTAACAAGTGTAACGGAACAAAATCCGCTGATTCGCCATGAATCGCTACATACCTAGATTCATCAAAAATCATCCAGTTTTTCAATTCAAAATGCCGGATTTTCAAAAGTCCTGGTAAAATTTATATTCCACAGTCTATACGCCTGTAAATCCTTCACCCCCCTGGGAATAGTACCCCTTACTTTACACTGACCCCCCCTAAATGACAGCCACATCGCTATTGGATTCCACGGCCTGGTAGGCCCTGGGGTTTATCTGGTTCTGGTTGGTTGCCTGGTTTGCGGTCAGAGCGGTGGTTTCCAGGTTCAGCTGTTTGGAACACAGTCTGTGCACAATGCCCGCCCCGATGCTGTCTCCGTGCACATTCACAGTCGTACGGATACGGTCGCTGAAATACAGTAACCAATGAAAATCACTCATGACGCTTACGGTAGCCAATTATAATTACTTCCCGGCGCTTACGGTAGCCAATTAAAATAACTTTTCGGCGCTTACGGTAGCCAATTAAAATCACTCATGACGCTTACGACAACCAATTAAAATCACTCATGACGCCTAGCCTAATCGCTTAATCTTCAAGACGCTAAATCAGTGTCAGTAGTGTACTCAGTGGTCAGCAGCACAGTTAATTAAAAGTTTTTAACAGAAATGAAGATTACGATAATTTACGAGCAAACCAAAGAGCTGTTCAATGTTCGTTCATCTTACAACAGCATATCCGTTCAGGCAAAAATTACTGTAATTTTACCGATTGAAACGGACACACGGCGGTAAGCATGAACGCAATTAGGTAACCAAAGTCTTACCAAAAATTTCTGAGCCCTGATACAAAATAGGTGCCGTGGTTTTCGCGACTACTGGCTACACTCTTGATGCTTGCAAATGGTTCTTTTCGTAATGAAATCACATGTTTCGTTTTCTCAAGTGCTGCAACTATGTATGTTTTGCTTTCAGGCCTAAGTCTGGGTAGGCGGAGCTTAGCCCGTCCAATCAGCTGACAGACGTGACGTACAGGAACCAATCGACGGGCATGATGAGGATGAAGTTCTTGGTGGGCAGTCCGATGGCGATCAACACCATGATCATGGTCACCACGCCCGCCTGGGGAATGCCCGCCGCTCCGATGCTCGCCAGCGTTGCCGTCAAACTTTAACATATACATATTCGGATTAGATTTAGATTAGGGCCAGTTCTTAAAATGGATTAAACGGATTAGATTAAAGTTAATGCATTTACCTATACGAAATTTGCGATAGCAATTATTTGTAGTAAATCCAGCGTGTGCACAAAATTTCTCAAGTCTACCTCAACATTCAGATAAGTTATTAGGCAAAAAAATTTTATCTAATCCGTTTAATCCATTTTAGAAATTGGCCCTTAGAGTTAGAAGGGGTAGTGAGTGTCGCGAAAGAAGTCATAGTTAGCCACACTGAAAAACTTGTTTAGTGAATTGTTATAAATTGTTCCTTCAATCTTTTAAGGATCTGCATATCATAATAGTTTGTCCAGGCCCGGGGGGTGTTCCTCCCCCGGTTTTCCTTTTTTTTTTTTTGTCCCCTTTTTCCCCCTCTGTTCGCTCTTACTTGGTCTTCCCTCTATCTTTTCTGTGCCTGCGTATCCACTACCACCTAGCTTCTCTTAACTATTCTAACTACGTATGTATTTTAAAAGGGGTGGGGGGGTTGTCCCCCTGAGCGAGCCATTCGGCCAAAATTACGCTTGATCTGAGCTGAGCATATCAGCTCCAAGAAGCGATAAACAGTGTTATCCAGGGTCTCTTATATACTGCTGGTGAAACATTACGGTGCCGAGGCTGAAAAAGTTACACTACAACACTCTACATCGATTATTGATTTTCATGGATATAGGCAAACAAAAATCAGCAGGCAACTCCCAAGCTGAAAACACACACAAAACATACAGGCTATGCAGCCTGCTCAGCAGCGTTTAACGCTGCGAACAGTTATTTTCAAAACAATAGTTCCTTCTCTAGAAGGAACAAAAATGGGTGCAACAGCCCTTATTCACACAACCATAAACTGAAATTTTTTGCAGCACAGCTACGCATTAATTAATCTCTGTAAAGTTGTTGCAAAGGATTGTCCACTACTTGATACTGCCATTTCCACGAAGAGAAATAGTCTCTAACTAGATTAAACATTTGATTCGAGATCCGAGCTAATCCAGTTAATCCAATCACAGTCACTCCTGGATTACCCCACCTAATGAGAATGACATTGCCAACGTTCATGGGATGCCCGGTGGCCTGGGCAATGTATATGGCCGCGACGGCCTCGTAGAGTGCAGTGCCGTCCATGTTGATGGTGGCGCCCAGGGGTAGCATGAAACGGGTCACCCGGGAATCGATCCCACAGTTCTCCTCCAGACAACGGATTGACAGCGGCAGGGTCGCAGAGCTGAGACACAAACAGGGACAGTCGTTAATTTATAGATAGAGTCTTTTTTCACTTTTAACGGTCAATTTATGTGCCATAACCTAGCCTGAAGCTAAGCCTAAGCCTGCAGTCTGAAGCCTAAGCCTGAAGCATAAGCCTGAAATCTTTAAGAGTCTGATAATGAAATATAACATAGAAATCACAACTACAACAGATCATTGGATCACCCATTATAAGAATGTCCAACTTGGGTATCTTGAAGTGGCATGATATGTAGATTTACGTAATCACAACTAAAATCTCATATTCCTTCGAAAAAATAGCGAAAAATGTCAGTTTTGAAAAATTCAGATTTTCATAAAAAGTGTAAATTTTCGCGGTTTTGGGAGTTCTAGTCCCCAAAGTCGAGACAAGCACTCACCTGAAATTTTCAGGACAAGTCCCCCCCAGACTGAGACCCCGTGGAGTGTTGTGACAGTCAAGTACGAAACTTAATAAACCCTCTTTTTCCTGAAACTATATTCATACACCCAAAAAAAGTCCCTTGACTTGAAAATAGGAAAATCCTAAATTCTTTCGAAGAATAGACCAAGAATAATCTTAATTTCTATAGCCTGCCTCACAGCAGCGCTAACATTACAATCATACCACTCTACTCATACCTACTCACAACCGTATGTCCGTTCAGCCGGCAAAATTACGAAATAATCACGCCACCAAGAGTATATAACAATGTCTCACTCTATATGAAAGACAGGGAGTTCTCTTCTAGATAGAATGAGCCATTATTATGTACTCTTGACGCCATCGCACCTGGACGAAGTGCCAAGGGCAGTCAGCAAGGCCTGCATCATGCCATAGGCATATTTGATGGGGTTGCGACGCCCGAACGCCACCAAGAGCAATGGGAGAATGATCACGCCGTGAATCAGTAGACCCAAGATTACGGTCAGCATGTAGCCAGCCAGACGTTTCAACTCCAGGCGGGGGTCCTCCATTTCCACTATCTGGGTGGCTATCAGAAAGGAAATGCCGATAGGGGAATACCTGAAAAAAGGGGGCCCTGTAAAAAGAGGGGGTCGATTGGGTTGCCGAGCTATGCGGAAAAAACAGTATTCGCTTGGCTGTATTTTATTACTTTTGTAGTTAGTGCTCTTTTTCTGGAACTCCGGAGGAATACGCTACTGCCTACTGGCCATTTTTTGGTATACAATCTAGTACAATCTACTATTATATTTTACTTAAATTTATTTGGTCAATACCACAACACCAGATAAACATATTATTGATGTAAACATGAAAACTGGTTCACTTGCCGAACTTTGAATTCGGATAACTTATTCTTCTCTCCTACTTTATTGCTTTTTTTTCTTTCTGCCCATTGAGAACCGAGTTATACTGCTTTTATATTACTCAATACTCATCTATGCAAAAAATAGAATACAGAATCGGTAATTTTAATTCCACGAATTCAATTTACCAAATGACCAGGGCAATAAGTCTCATCATGGCCCCTTCGAGGGAGGAAAAAAAGTGCAGGAGCGGTTTCCCCTCTTCGCCCATGCGCGAAATGATGATTCCGAACAGAACCGAAAAGCTGACCAGGCCCATGATGTTCATTCCGTCCGTTTGGCTCGCCACCGGCAGGTCGTCCCATTCGTCTCGTTCTTCTGAAAAAAATAAGAAATAAAATTGTATTTGTATTGAAAAAAAGCGGATCTCATAATGTCGAAATAGAGAAATAAATGGAGACGCTGGGAATCGAACCCGGGTCGCTTGCGCCGACGACAAGAATGTTTAACCACTACACAATAGCCCCGAAGTCTCATAGGCCCGATTTCTCATTTACAACATTTGACGAACTAATTTGTGACAAGGACAATATCGTCCAAAGTGCAACTTGACAACTTGCAATAAGAGGTGAAAGTCTTACATTTGTTTTGCTCACGACTGAATGGGCCACCAACTACAGTAGTCTACCGCGTGAGCCATCTACCGTAATCTTGGCTGCTGGTCGATGTTATGTATTGCCATAGTTTTAGCTTGTCAATTTAAACTTTGAATATGACAAGTCGATGTTATGTGCAGTCGAGGTTGTGTATGTAACTGTTATATACTTGCCTGTGACGATTGACGTTAGACGCTATTATATATTCATACCTGGCTTAAGTAATATGGCTTCTTTAGCTGATAAAGTCACCGTATTATTAGCGTCAGTAGTTCGTGAGAAGACACTGCACGTTTTTAACTGAAATAAAAACAAAGCAGCAAAGTATAATTCCATAACAATTTGATCTAAACATCATATATCGCATAAAGTACATACGGAGTACAGTTACGCAACAAATGCAAAACAATAATTTGTTTCAAAACAAAACATGAAGCTTTCAAATCTGTGCACAGTAAATGCAAAATCGCAAATGCATTTTTTTACTAAAAAATAGAAATGCTTTTTTTCTTACCGAGTGCATGGTAGCTTCTGCTAGATTATCGGGAAATAAGTTTCTGAAACAGAGAAGCCAGCTCAGAAATACATTGAACATAAATTATACATAAACTGCGATTTATGTTTTCTTGCGTTTTGTAAATGTTTAGAGTCGATTCACACTTGCAGACCTGAAAACCGGCAATATTACGATAATAACACGGCAACTCCTCATCCCATTATGGCTGGGACGAAGTTGTCAAACTTGCCGGCTGAACGGACATACGGCTGTGAGTATGAATCCACGTTTAGAAACATATGTAAATAGTATAAAATCAAATTACTGTTTTTTTTTTTTTTTTTTTTAGTTTAAAGTAAGGGGTAATTTTGTATAATTTATTAAAATATTAAAATTGTTTTAGTAAATTTGTGAAATACCCCATGTTTCAAGCCACTACAGAAAAGTTGAAATAAAAGTAAACAAATTGAAAATCAACCTTCAACATCGCTTCAACTTTTCTAGTACCTATCTGAGCAAATTTTTTTCTTTACAAAAAAACAGACATCTTACGGACAAGAATGTATAGGTATACCAGACCCTACAAACTAATACTAGGGCCAATTCCTTTACAAGATTAAACGGACTGCACTTATTTTAGTCTGAGGTTTAGGTTTGCATATCTGACTAAACAGACTAAGAGTTCGAGTAAGGCAGCTGCTTAATTTCAGTCCGAACCAATTTCTAAACAGTCCGTTTAGCTTGATTAAAAACCAGAGCTGTAAAAAGTAAGTCTGTTACATCAAGATGTTTACAATAGCATTTCAAACATTTTAAACCGTTTAGTCGGACTAAAACTAACTAAAAACTAACTAAACTAAAACACTTCGATCTGGCTAAGGAATGGACCGCTAGAGATACGGACAAGTACATGCACACAATTTCCGGCAGGGGTCTCCGGCAACATTTTGGGGACACTTGATCAACCAAAAATGCCACAAATTTTCAAAAAAGTGCTTTTTTTACCTATTTACGCTCAGCTTTTTGGGACCCTTTCCTTCGGATCGTCGATTTCGGATAGGGTCCCCCGTCTCTCCTTCCTACATTATCTTCAACAACCTCAGAAATCTAGGTTTTTCTGTAGGCTGCGTATATAGGTATTTCTTCATGAGTATTCATAACTTTTGTTAGACCCGCCAAGCTTGTGCACCCCCTTAAAGTTTAAATTGTAATTTAAGCAGTTTAATTACAAACTTTTTTCTTAGTGGACCTACGTAGAAGACATGCAGCTGTATATATACAATATACCTCAACAAATCACCGAAAACTGTTGCGTTAAAGTTTAAGTACTTTAAGTAGTTTAATCGCAAACTTTTTCAAGACCTTCGTAGACATACGTAAAGCCGTACCTCAACAAATCGAGTATAGTGTCGACGGCTTTGGAAATGCACGGAGTCTTTTTGCTGGTCTCTTCAGTGTCGACCGTATCGTCAGACCATTTTCCAGGCTGAATGGTAAGTGAGAGAAAGATTCCAAGGGCCACGGCGATAAAAGTTGTGCTCGAGTAGTAGACCAGGGCGTACATACCCAGTCGACCCGCTGTACTCGACTGCAACGAGGCTAGACTGCTGATTAGACTGCTGACGATCAGCGGCAGAATGCACATTTTCAGCATCCGGAGAAAGATTTCGCCGGGAAACTTCAAATACATCACATTTCGGTCGATTTGTCCGAATTTAGGGTCGATGGCGCGTATGCCGATTCCCATGCCGATGCCGATGGCGACGGAGGATACTGTGAGAATCAAAAGGATGTTTTCCGAGCCCAGATGGCAGCGGACTTTGCGATTTTGCACTTTTTGCAACTCTATAGGCAGGTTTTCGTGGATTTTGGACAATCGGCGATCGGCAAATTCGTCGATAAACGACCCAGTTTTACCCCGACTAGATGGTAATGGCGAATTTTCGGATGATTTTGAGAGTAAATTGTATTCTTCGTGATTTTTGTCTTTCGTTTTGGACATTGTGCTAGCGATTATAATACTGCCCAAAATTACAAGATCATCCAATAAATATATATACTATTCATAAATTGATTAAAGATTAAAAATCTGCACTTAATTCGAATCACGATGAAGTGTTGAACCTGAAAATCAAAAATAGTATTAGTTACATTCTTTTAGTTAACTGAAATTGTGGTACCTAGCGACAGGAAAAAAGCGACGCAACAGGTGTAAAATAACATTACAAGGTGTTGTAATAAAAACAACCACCTTAAAAAACAAGAACGAATAATATATGGAGATTCATGCGTTTTGTTACCTTTGCCGAGGCGTGAATAATTAAGTCTGATGTCTATTTTTGGTTTGCCTACCGTATAATATATATTTGTTTTAAGGTTCCGCTGTCTTTGTAGGATAAGCTACATATTCATTCGCCTGACATATAATATATTAAAAAAAAAAAAAAAAAAAAAATATATATATATATATATATATATATATATATATATATAATATAGCGTTTCAAGAACAAATCAGTTACTCATGTGCTTCGTGAATGTTATTTCCAATTTCAAATTTACCATTTCAATTCCCGGTGTATGCATACGTACAGAAGTCAAAATAAAAATATTTCCAAAACACCAAACGTTTTCACTGCAAAGCAATAACAGCGCTTCAAAAGCGTTTTGATTCCAGGAATGAAAATCACAAACTCGAATTCACGGAATTAGATTAACTGAATTAACTATAATCCCACACTTAGGAGTATCTATTTAAGGAAGGTTTTACATTGAATTTCGACATTGTGATAGACGCCTTGCGCATAAATCTTGTGTAAGAATTTATAAAAATTATTTAACTTTTTGTTATCTTAATTAGATAGAATTCATGAGCTACATAGTGTTTACTCAGTGGCTGTCGCATGTAGTGCCGCATACAAAACGAACGGAAAGCGATTCTGCCTTTCCTGATTTTCGTAAACTGAGATTTACACCAAAACTTTTGACTCAAACTCAACAAATTCTAACCCGACCCTACCCGACCCGATTGCGAACTCTAGTTCCAACGATACGTTAACACAGGCGTCTATGAGGGGGGTCCTGTACCCACATTTTACTCCCCTCACGTCAGAAACAATAACCAAAAAATTAACGATTTTAGAAAATTTTGGCGGGAATTTAGGTAAAAATTGCATATTTGACAGAAATGCCCATTTTTAAGATGCCCATTTTTAAGAGCCCATTTAAGAAAACTTTTCATGCTCTTGCGCCATGGCTCAAATTTTGCTGGTCCTTCTTGTACCAAAATAAAAAACCTGGAGGGGGGGTGTCACGGACCCCCTCCAAAACACCCCTCGTGTTAACCACAGAAAAAACATACAGAGTGTTTCTAGGTCTCAAGTTAATTATGCATAGCATGAGACTGGTTGTAAATTGATGTCAAAATATACGGTTTCTATAATCCTTCCAAGCTCACAAAGTGTTCTAGAAGCGTTTATCGCAAAAAACAACAATTTCGTTCTAATTTGAGGCTTTACAACTTATGTTGCTGACAACTTTCTAGCAAATGCTAATCATCTAATTAAATATAATTTCATTTATTGACAAATAGAGCGAGAAACTATTAGGTACTTAGTTTAATACAAAAGCGGTATAAGTTCGCAAAATTTTCAAAAAAATGAATTTTACAAGATGCTGTGTTATTAGCCGAAAAAATCTATCTCCAATTTGCAAAATCAACTTTGGATACAAACCTTTTATATATGTATCCTTTAAATATCTATTCTTTAGTATTTGTAGTGTAGCCATAGATAACATGGGGGCGTGAGGGGGTCTGGGGGGGGCAAGCTCTACCAGATTTGAGGTTTCGGGACAAGCGTTGGTGCCGAAAAAATGACCATACACTCAAATTTGCCCCAAATTGCTGTAACATGCTTCGGAAATGCACAAAAACACCAAATATTGCTAAAAAATCAAAATTTTGCATTTTAAAATCTTAAATTTAATCGCATTTTCGGCAAACATTTGAAAATTTTGCGTTTTTGTGAGTTTAGGTACCCCAAACGTCGGAAAGAGCCCCCCTAAAATTTCATAATTTCATAAAATCCGTGACAGCCCCCCAGTGGCGGATCTAGGAATTTTTCATGGGGGGGGGGGCTCGGACCCTGATAGGCCCCCTGACCAATAGGCCCAATTTTTTCGACATGAGCTAAAATGCACTTAATTGGTATTTTAACGCAAAAACGATACATATTAGCATTTTTCGGTCAAAAACAATGCTTATTTTCGACCAGAGCAGCATCGAACGTAGAATTGGAGCTCAAAGAACCAAAAATTCCAAAACGGTGCGCCGGCAAGGGTCCAGAAGCTAGCCAATCTGCAAATTTTTCGAAATTTTTTTGACATTAAATTTTGTAATTTACTAAAAATGTCATTATTGTAACAATAAAACTGCTAAAACGATGGTACAGTGTATTACGCAATTACAATTTAACTAGGTAAATGAACATTCACATGCAAAATAAAAGCAAGGAACACTAAGCCAAAAACTTGCAGGGGTCTGGGGGCGGCAGCCCCCAGAAAAAAATAGGGAAGTTTTTTATTTTTACCTCAAGTGTGATCAACTGGAGACGTATTGGAATTTTTTTCCGGCCGGACCATAAATACCAAAGGGGAGATCCTTGTGTAAAATTTCAGTCCGAAAAAATTAAGGGGGGGGGGGAAATTCCACCGCCCGGCTACGCCCCTGCTTAGCAGTGTATTAAGCAATCAAAGAGCGCACAATGCACAAAAGGAAGGAAGAATAAGCCACAAGGTTGCAGGGGTGTGGGGGCGGCAGCCCCCAGAAACATACTTAGGAAAAAATTTTGTTTTTAGGCCGATTGAGTTAATTGCGGACGTATCGGAAATTTTTTCCAGCCAGGCCATAAAAACAATGGGGGATCCTTGTGTAGAGTAAACGACAGGCTACAAGGGCCTAAATAGGCCCCAAGGCAACATAGAGAGGGGGCCTATCTAGTCTACGACAGGCTACAAGGGCCTAAATAGGCCCCAAGGCAACATGGAAAGGGGGCCTATCTAGTCTACGACAGGCTACAAGGGCCTAAATAGGCCCCAAGGCTACATGGAAAGTGACCTACACGTATGCCCAAGTCGGGGGTCTATCGGCCCTTCGGGCCGATAGGCCACCGACTCGATAGGCCCCTCGACCCAAGGGGGGGGGGGGCTCGAGCCCCCCCGCCCCCCCCCCTAAATCCGCCTATGCAGCCCCCCCTCCCCAGACTGAGAGACTTCGTGTACATGTATGTTTACAGCTACGTACTTCGTTTACCTATGTGGTCTTATAAAAATGACCTTTAACAAGTTTGTTAGCTGTTTTTTCAGCAAACGGCTTTTTTTCAACGGCGACAAGAAGTGCCCTTTAGAAGGCCAAATTAACTATTATAAACGACCAATAAACTGTAGCACCTCACTCAACTTAATTAAATTACATACAAACAATCAGACAAAGCACCAAACAGGCAAAAAACGTTGTGACAAAAAACACCACGTTCTGACAAAAAACGATATGGAGTTCCTGCTTCTGATATTTGTAAAATGCCAGACACAAAAAAATACGAATCTTGAGTATTATTGTTAGTTTCTTTTTCTTTCTCCTTTCATTTTATTTTCTTTTTCTTTTATTTCTTTTCTTTTTCATTAAGCTTTCTGTAAACTCACGTACATATGTAGTTGCAAAACATAGCCACAGAGGCGTAGCAAGGAATTTGAAACGGGGAGTCGCACCTAGGCACTTTTTTCGCTCAGCATGCCGTATTAACATTTCTGAAAAACTGTATAGGTAGTCAAATATGCCAATTCTTTTGCTCGATAGTTGAGGTCACATATTAACCTTTCACAAATAATTAGCTCAAACGGACTTGTCAAATTTTCACAACAGCTGACCAAAATTTGTCAATTTGTCTTTGTTCATGTGTCCTTAAGCACAAGAGTACAGCTAATCCTTTATTTCAGTTGAAATTTCTTGCATTTTTCTTTCATTTTATTTTCTTTCAATTTTCTTTCTTTCTTTCTTTCTTTCTTTCTTTCTTTCTTTCTTTCTTTCTTTCTTTCTTTCTTTCTTTCTTTCTTTCTTTCTTTCTAGCCACCACACACACATACACACACAGGTGCGAAACGCTGATTAATTGCCGTCATAACATCATTTGGTCAAAATTAGCATGGGGTCATTGGCGAGAGAAGACATAAAGCACTAAAGTAAACAAGTCGGGTGACATCAACGGGTTGCCGACAGTGGGTAGAGGACCCTCTATTCTAAGCAAAGGACCCTCTATTCTAGGTAGAGGTCCCTCTGTTTGTGTTCAGGAGCCCAAATTACCCCTAGGGACGTCAAAATCCCAATTTCGAAAATTTGACCCCTGGGGCCCCCCTGGGCATGGTGCCCTAGGGGGGTTATGGAAGGGTCCAGAGGGGTCCTAGACAAAAATGGACCTCGGATTCGTGTTCCGGGGCCCAAATTACCCCCAGAAACAGCAAAATCTCAATTTCGAAAATTTGACCCCTGAGGACCCCCTGGACCCCCTAGGGTGGGTACCCTGAGGAGGTCATAGGGGGGTCCAGGAAGGTCCTACGCAAAAATGGACCTCGGATTCGTGTTCCGGGGCCCAAATTACCCCCAGAAACAGCAAAATCTCAATTTCGAAAATTTGACCCCTGAGGACCCCCTGGACCCCCTAGGGTGGGTACCCTGAGGAGGTCATAGGGGGGTCCAGGAAGGTCCTACGCAAAAATGGACCTCGGATTCGTGTTCAGGAGCTCAAACTACCCCCAGAAACATCAAAATCTCAATTTCGAAAATTTGACCCCTGAGGACCCCCTCATTTTGAGGGTCACGTGACCCGGCCCCCCGAGGGGTCAAGGGGTCACCAAGGTGGGGAGCACAATCACTCAAGGGGGGGACCCTTCCACCAAAGTTTGGTTCATATCCATAAAGCATTTCACACAAAAAAGTGGCAACATAAGAAGCCAAAGGATTAATAATATTTACAATAATAATTAATATACTTATACTATCCTATTCATAATGATAATGAAGATATCATCTCCATATTAAAATATCAGTTAGAACCATGTGTGTTATTAAGACGTTTAACTTTCGAATCTCGTGCAGTGGCTTGGTTCCAAAGTTATACGCAACGTAAATCGGAGTTATTTGTCTGTTGCTACAAGCAACGTTTAAACGTTATTACAGAAAACTCTTTAGTTCCAATCTGTTTCATCAAAGTGTCTAAAAGAAGGTAATGCTCATACTAAACCGCTAAGCTGCCTTTGAGTTTAAAAGGGCGTAAAATGGAGTATTTTTCCTCCGCAGAGTCCTCCGCGACAGGCCATTTGTAGCAGTATTCTGGAGGTTAGCCACAAAAATGGCCACAGCTTAGGCTAGGAACATCGTAGAAAGCTGACAATTACGTCATTAGAAAGACAATTTTTAGCGCTTTCAGATGACATATCACATGATGGCGCAACGTCCTGAAAATAAGTCAAAATTTCACTTTCTAAATTTTGACGTACGCTAAACGTCACGTCACAGGGTCATATGACCCAGCATTTTAAAGCTCTAACAATTTCCTTCAAAATGACGTTGAAATTATAATTGTACCATTACCGTATCAAAAGTTATGGCCCCTGAAAACTTTTCCTAAAAGGGGCTAATTGTACAGATCACACCATGGGTGATCAAATCCCAAAACAATTGAATTTAGGCAAAAAATTTAAAAATTTTTTGTTCATCTTTAAATAATGTAGCATGAAATAGACTAAACTAAGATAAATACTATTAGTCTAACTAGTCTAAACTAGACGCACTAGACTTGTAATAATAATATTAATAATAATAATAATATTAATAACAGACATTTCAGATACAAAAGGGTTGCCTTTGCTTCGCAACTGGTCGGCAACCCAACAATAAGCCCACTAGTAGAAGACGGCCACCCGCGTATGATAAATTGTTAGGTAACTCTCTTTCTTTCTTTCTTTCTTTCTTTCTTTCTTTCTTTCTTTCTTTCTTTCTTTCTTTCTTTCTTTCTTTCTTTCTTTCTTTCTTTCTTTCTTTCTTTCTTTCTTTCTTTCTTTCTTTCTTTCTTTCTTTCTTTCTTTCTTTCTTTCTTTCTTTCTTTCTTTCTTTCTTTCTTTCTTTCTTTCTTTCTTTCTTTCTTTCTTTCTTTCTTTCTTTCTTTCTTTCTTTCTTTCTTTCTTTCTTTCTTTCTTTCTTTCTTTCTTTCTTTCTTTCTTTCTTTCTTTCTTTCTTTCTTTCTTACTTTCTTTCTTTCTTTCTTTCTTTCTTTCTTTCTTTCTTTCTTTCTTTCTTTCTTTCTTTCTTTCTTTCTTTCTTTCTTTCTTTCTTTCTTTCTTTCTTTCTTTCTTTCTTTCTTTCTTTCTTTCTTTCTTTCTTTCTTTCTTTCTTTCTTTCTTTCTTTCTTTCTTTCTTTCTTTCTTTCTTTCTTTCTTTCTTTCTTTCTTTCTTTCTTTCTTTCTTTCTTTCTTTCTTTCTTTCTTTCTTTCTTTCTTTCTTTCTTTCTTTCTTTCTTTATTTAATACTTTCTTTCTTTCTTTCTTTCATCCTTTCTTTCTTGCTTTCTTTCTTTCTTGCTTTCTTTCTTTCTTTCAAGAAAGTCTTTCTTTAATTTTCATTTTTCTTTCAACTGAAATAAAGGATTAGCTGTATGAACCGGGCTTTATGGGCAAAATATGATACTGAGATAAATCAAAAAACAGTGTACCCGAGTCCATTGAGAATTTCGATGGTCAACTTTTAACTGATTACGGAGCCGGGCTAGTTAACCTAGATCCCGTCAAGTTTATCCGAGTTGTTTCTTTAATTAAAACTTGCCGGGTACAAAAGAAAGTTGAGACTAATTAGCTAACTTTTTCAAAGGAGAACTTAAAGCATGCCAAAACAAACTTTCTACACTAACTCCAGTGCATATTTGACGCCGGCCATTTTCCGGCCAAGCCAAGCTAAAGCCCCTCAAAAAAGAAAATTACAAAAAATTAAAAAGACATTAATTATACCAGCTTGGGTAGATTATGAAAACGACAAGGAACTAATTATATAAGGAATTGGAACTAATAGATATATATGTAGTTTACTACAACTGAATACATTACATACGATTGCGTGTTCTATGAGTACTCAAAGCGGATGATAATGAGGTCAAATATCAGGCGATAGAGTAACCTGACTTGACCTAAATGTCATGTTGACGATATTAAAAGCCCGTATAAGGCAATAACAAACTTGGCACATCCTTTCTGATAATAAACCAACGCTTGTCTAGACGTAATAAACTTAATTATCAGGTAAACAGGTAGTAGCTGTTACATAATGTTGCAAAATAAAAAACAGTACCTACGCTTAAGATATAATTGCCTAAAATGAGGTGCACCCTGTTCATACTCGTCCTTATGTTTGACCCCAAGCAACTTCAAAACGGTATATCTAAGGCCCGGTTCACACAGACTTACTTTTTACTTTTTACTTTATACTTTTTACTTTTTACTTTTCACTTTATACTTTTTACTGTTGCAATAGTGTTCACACAGGCTTACTTTTTACTTAAGGAAGATCGCATTCAATTGGCTGGCTTTGGCGCACTTGTATGTCAAAAAGCAAATCTAGCCAATAAAAATAAAGTTCAATAGGCGGAGCTTCTGTTAGAGCATTCTGATTGTCTAGATTGCAAAAGTAAAAAGTAAAAAGTAGAACGCGTTTCTAATTTTACTTTTGGCCAAAAGTAAAAAGTAAAAAGTAAAAAGTACGTTCTGTATGAACCGAAATTTTTACTTTTGGCCCAAAAGTAAAAAGTAAAAAGTAAAAAGTACGTCTGTGTGAACCGGGCCTAAGGCCCGGTTCAGCCTTGTCTCTGTTCTTGTCCCTATTGTTTTGTCCCTAAGTGATTTCAAGAAAATGGCTTGGCCAAATAAGCCAACTTTTCGCATGAATAAAGTTGTGATCACTTGCAAATCGTACGCAAAAAGTAGCCGAAACGCTTGTGTCAATTATTTACAGCAGCTGACCAAAATTTGTCCTCGGTAGTTGAGGGGGATGGGTGGGTGGAAGACCCCCCCAAAATTCGGTCCCGGGAGAGGGAGGGGGGGTCCCGCACTCCCGCCCCGGGGAAAAGAGGGGGGAGGGTCCCGGCGGGAATAAAATTTTGGCCAAAATGGGAAAAAATAGCATTTTTTGTAAAATGTAAGCGATTTTTACCGAAATTTTGTTAAACTTGTTAAAATAGGTTTTTTTGGTCAAAAAAGGTAAAAAATGCGTCATTATGGGGAATGGAGGGGGGTTAAAAATGAGTTGACGCAGGGGAGGGGGGTCCCACCAATGGGGGGACGGGTACCCAAAATTTCGGTGCTGTTACACGTATGTTGTCCCTATGCCCTTAAGGACAAGTATGAACCGGGCTCAAGTGGTACTTTGAAATAAGTTTGGTTGGGTCAAATACGGGTGTGCAAAAATTAGCCAAAACGATTCTCTCAATTTTTCACAGCAGCTGACCGAAACATATATGTCCTTGACTCACGACAAATATGAACCAGGCTTAGTGGCTTAACAGAGCAAATGAACAGGGACGTTAAGTAACTTTTATGAGTTCCTAGAAACATTCTTGAGACTGGTTTTGATTATATACGATAAAAATGAGTTATATACTGTTTCCCCGTTCACCAGAAAATTGTCGATCTGGCCAATCAAAAGACAGTTTTCATGCCCTTAAACACTTAATAAAACCAATAAAACCAAAAACAGCAGTAATAAACAGTTAGGGTTTTTGCGCGGCCGCCTCAGCGGCCGTGCATACTAAATTCAGGTAATGCACTGAAACTGAAGATGCATGTAAATCATGCACAGTTTCAGTGCATCACTAAAGCCTGCAGAATCAAGCGCGTGTTGTGTGCAGCAAGCACACAACAGCGCATGTGTATGCGTTGTTGTGTGTGCGTCTATACACATGTCACATACTCCATTAATGACAATGGCTGGTTGACAGTCATTAATTTGTACAATATCGATTTTGATATCGTAACGTTGTTTAGATGTCACATGAGCATAGGTAAAAGTACTAGCGTGTAATAAATACAGTGGTATAATGAACTCGAAAAGAATAGTGTTCTTTTTCATAAATACATACATATTCAGGTGATTCTTTCTTGGCGCGAACTAGAAGACAGGGTGGTACAACAATTTGCTTTTTTGTTTGTAAATTTCATTTTATTAAATCAAAGTTCAACGTGTTCTAATTTAGAGGTAAAGTTTCAAATAGTATGTATGTACATAGACATGCGTAAAACGTAATCGTCGAACTGGTCAGTACTGCTTACTTTCCGAAGCCTTTTGATACATTCGGACTCAAATAAACATAAGACTATGTATGGCACCTTTATCCGAAACTAGAAAAACTCATGACAAAGAAATATTGGTGTGTGCCGCGCCTAATTTTACCGATACGGTAAAATAATACTTGATGTCGTCTTGTGGAAAGAAGTACGCTCGTCAACAAAAGTGCTTGTTTAATCATAATCTGTAACTTTATTAACAAAAAACAAAAAAGGTCAGGTGTAATGTCCAGATATAAAGTTGGAGACCTGTTGTACTCTTGTGGGCTGTGGCACACAATTAAAAATGTCAATATATCAAGTTAACTTGAATTATAATTATCCGGCAACATAAATTGTATGTATAATAAAGCCACACCACTGGTATTTATGACTACTCTCTAATTAAAGCTAGCCTCAGTTAAAAAGTGCGTGGGGGCTCATTGTTAGGCGAAAACGAACACTGACAATGCAAACAAGAATATTTGGCAGAAAAATGAAAAAGATGGTAATAGAATCCTGCTTCAAACGGCGCTGTTCGCACAAATTGGCGCAACAGACCACAGTCATGTCAACAGTTCGGGGTATAAAATACAAAGCAGCAAACTCCGACTTTTTCCAGAAAGAACAACAAAGCTAGACAGCCAGAGCTCCATATATGGAATTTTTCCACAGTGCGGCATTAGGAGCTACAGGCATCACATGTAGATGTAACCATACGTATCTCAATGTGAAATTTATTGAACAGGTTTCGTCAATTTCTTGACTATGGGCCTATTACTTTACCGGATTAAAGGGTTAATTATCATAATCGGACTAAACGGTGTAAAAGGTATGCTGAAAAATACCATTCCAAAACCTCCGGATTAAACGGACTTAACTTTTAGGGCGCTGCTTTTTAATATACTAAACGGACTTAACTATGCAGGCTACTGTTAAGCGTGCATGTTATATCCGTTTAGTCCAGTGGTAGTTTTGGAATGGGGTCAGACTAAAATTAAGCCGCTGACTTATTTTAACTCGTTTAACCCGATTTGCCATTCCAAAACCTCGGACTAAAATAAGTGCAGTCCGTTTAATCCGGTAAAGGAACTGGCCCTATGATACATTCAAGGACGATGGGGGGAGGGTTATCCCCAGAGCTAAGAACTTCACCCCCTGTCCCTATATAAACAGACACTTCACCATACATGGGCATGGGGGGGGGCTTGGGGGGGTTTTCAGCCCCCCCCCAGGCATCGTCACCCACTTCTCAGACAGGTGCATTTCACCCCGCAAACGATAGATAGAGAGTAATGTTTCTACTAAGTAATTATGTAACTTAAGTAATTTTTTACTTTTGTACTTAAGCAATAAAATTAATATTACAGTCTCAAATTGAGTAATAACCTTGATATTCAGGTTTACACTCAGTAAAAACCTAAACTAATACGATAGTTGTATTGAGTTTAACATTTAAGTGTTAACACTTGAGTACTACATACACATAATGCTGAAGGTTATGCTTAACTTTATGCTTTTATTCACTACACACTGCGCATAAATGTAGCATATATCACTCAGTAAGCTTTACTGCGAATTATATCGAGTACATAGTCTATGAAAAACATATTTACAAGTTCTAGTAACCCGATAAAAAGTAAATAATACAGTCAAAAACAGCCAAAAACAAAGCAGTAATCAACAGTATATATTGGCAGCAAAACTAGCCTCCGGCTTGAGTTGTATTGATAAGGCTTAAAAGCAAAAATGTGTGCTAGCGTAGCCTAAGCAACGCTACTACGGGTTTCTGTCCAAAAGCTTGGAAAAAGAGATTAACTTATGTAATAGTTGCTGAGTGCAGAATATCTTTTACAATTAATGTCAATTTCACGAGGTCTGCCCGCAGAAGTGTGACTTTTCTAGCCAGAAAAATTCCTGCCTTGTCTAGCCTAGGTTACTTTTTGGGGAGAAAAAAATCGTGGCGAATAGAAGCTACGCGCTGGCTATTAAGCAGGCAGCATGCTGAGAACGGAAACATTTAAAGAGAGGGCTGCACTTTTGCCTGCTGATTTCTAATTGGCTACAAAAATTACACCAAATTACTGGCAACGGATACAAGCTCGTTTTTAGAGACATGACTTTTTAAAAACCCGCTTTCCTATGAGCCTATACATTGTCAGTCTTATAGTGTCATAAACAGAGGGGGTTCTAACCACACATGTGCAGTTGAGATGTGCAAGGAAGTGGGATGACGAAAATTTTTACAAAACTTAAAATCAGACAGAGTACATTTTAGTATATAAAAATGATACTTTTTGGTTAAATTTGCGAAAAACTTTACAAAATTAGGTTATTTTTGTTGATCAGGGGGGAGTGTCCCCAAAATTTGGCCGAAAAGGCCCCCTTAAATTTTGACCCCGTTACTTGTATGGTTCAGATATTCTGGAGGTGGGGTGAAGTTCACCGGGCAATCGGGTGCTATTTTTACGACTTTTTTCAAATTTTGCCGATTAGTGGGGTGAAAGCAGATCTCTAGGGCGAGCGGACTTTTTCCTGTTGGGCCACAGCCCAACAGGTCTTTAATTTTGATTTTGGTATCTTAACACAGTGCTAGCGTTAAAGTGTCAATGTGCGGAGTGTGTTTTACACGGCTTTCATCTCATCTTTGCATCTGTCACAACGACAGTGCCTTGTAATTCAATGACTTGCTGCTTTCGTGGTTGTTCAGAAGGTAAAGCCAAAATGCAAAAACTTTGACAAAAAGTAACCCACTAGGAATCGACGATCTCCCCTCACGGTTACGGACCAACCAAACTCACCACTCGACTACAGAGATCCGTGAATACCTGATGCTTCACAGTAATAATCATAGGCAATTTAATTTGAAATCGACAGTACAGTACTATTACCTTCTTCCAAAGTAAAGCAACAGCTACAGATTACAGAGAAAGTTAAATTTACGAATGTAATTTCATCAGTAAACATGGAAGTTCAATATGATTAATCTTCATTTAATAACTTCATAGCCTTCCAAATTCCTAATGCCCTGAGATTTTGCAGTTTATTTGGCTGCAAAAGGAGACGCTTATTTTGGGTACTATGTACACTACATGAGAGGGTAATCGCTGGCCCAACAGGTTTACGATGGCCTCTGGCCAATGTACTTAAAAATAAATGCTTGATGCTTACTAAATACTTTTGCCGAAAACTTAGCTTGTTTTCGGGGGGTCAGGTTTTTCGGGAGACTTAAATCATCCCAATCTCACCAAAGCCCATATATGGTTCTAAAACTGCACAATAGCATCATCGAAAACACCCAGGGGACATCCTAACCACGTTCTGGATCCGCAAACCAAAATCGACAAAAACAGAATCATTTCATAGCATTTTGAACCATCAAAAACATTCCTACATATAGGAGAGATTTAGACTACTTTAGTTCAATTTATTAGCAAAGAAAATGTTTAGGGTATATAAAGTTTAAGAACCCATCACAATAATGTAGACAAAAACCCCTCGGCATATTCAAACTGCCGCAAGAAAAATGCCAAGCATTTAATTAAATGGCACGATATAGGCCTGTCGTGTCTAAACGCGACAATAAAAAAAACCTCCATACCGTACGACTAATCAGCTGACTTAGCAATACCTAAACTGGATTAAACGGATTAAATTAAAATTGTAGGCTTAAAATAGTAACGATTTAGACGATATTTTTTGAAGTTTTCAAAGCAATTTCTGAGATGATAGCAAATCAAATTATCAGATGGAAATTAAAATAGCGCTCAGCAAGAAAAGTCATGTTTGGAACTAATTCATGCAATCAGTAGCAATATGTACGACTTCAACTGTATATCAAAACGGGATCAAAAAACATATTTAGAATAATACTATTCTATTCCGAACTTTATTGCAAATGTGTCAAATTTTATGACCATGTCAAATTTCCTATTCACATTAATTTTTCTTGTTTTCGACCTAGATCGGCGAAACCTCAACCGATTTTGATGATCTTGGTGTCGATCGAAAGATCTTTCAAAAATATAGACGTCAAAAGTCTTCAATTTTCGATTTCAATTAATGAGTATTCAAAACATTGATTTTTCAATAATCAGCTTTGTTTGAGTGGCTACAAAAAGTGCTGAGTTCCGTTAAAAAAGTTACCAAAAACCATCATCAATTTTTTAAGACAATAAATCAAAAATATGACATTTTCGAAGATTTATCAGCTTTTTAGGTGATTCGTTTTTGGATTGCTATTTTCGCGGCTAATAGCTCAGAAAAACTTCAACATGTGTGCATGTTTAATACATCCGTATAAAGCTAAGAAAACGCACAATTTAGTGAAATGAATGATTAAGTTATATCGCGATAAAAAATTTTCGCTAGAGCTACAAAAATGTCAAAAAAATTTGCAAAATTTTTTTATCGCAGTATGTACATTAAATGAAAACTCTTTCTTTTCTGAATAACTTTTTTACAAGACATTACGGTCAAAAATGTCGCTGAAAAAAATTAAACGCCAAAGGCGGTTACCCTGAGTGATACCTTAAGCTAAAATTTAGAAAGTTTGTGCTTGTGTAATTCTTAAAATTTTTGTTGAAATTAAAAAAATAAAAAAAAACAAATTTGACAATAAAAAGAGGCTATATAACTTATAACTGCCTATTATGCTGACTAGTACCAAGAGTACAGAATAGGATTCCTGTTACGTACCCACGTTACTCTTGCTAGTATGTACTAACTACTAACAGCATTCTAGAAACTCAAGAAAAGCAACAATGAAAATTGTAACGTAACTACGGAACAAGCCCAATCTGCGGCAAAACCTTCAGTAAGTATTAAGAATTACGTTCAAGTAAGCTGACCAGCAGGTCAGCTAAGACCTGTTGTGCAGCAGATAATTATCTTATTGTAAAATGTGTATGCAAAAGTTCAATGCGTTTTTATGCAATCTTACAATAAATTGTTTATGCAAAAACTAGTTTTCATCATCTTACAACAAACTATATATGTAGGAATGGGTTGTTTTGATGAGTGAGAAGTGTATTCATTCTTTCATGACCATCAAATGACTACATTTCGCAGGAAATATAAGATGCTGCCAACAAAATTACCTGGTCAAAATGTACGTAAACCTACAAAAAAATACGATAATCGAAAATCTTACTTAAGTACGTTTCATACTTCAAGTTTCATGTTTCATGTTTCAGGCTTCAAGTACGTTACCGAGGTGAGGTAAACCGTCAATGACTGGTCACGCTGACTCTATTTACCATCACTGTTTCAAGAGACACACCTTTAGCAACATGGAATTTGTTGTAAATGGTAAGCACCCACGGTGCTTAAACGTATGAGATTCTCGATTTGAATTCAATTTTATTGCAAATTTTTGTTTTTTATATTTAGACAAACAATTAGCTCCGTTTCACATTTTAATTGAGTCCGCTTGGCAGCGACTATGTGGCCGGTTAGCTCAGTTGGTAGAGCGTCCGCTCCGAAAACGGAAGGTTGGTGGTTCAACTCCACTCCGGCAGTTTCTTTTTGAATATTTTCGACTATACGTTTTGGTCTTTTAGCAGAATACAGTCGATTAACTTAAGGGAAGCTGTACAGAATTAAGCGACGAATACACTGTAAATCTAGGTGACACACGCACATACACCAAAATCAAAATTAAAGACCTGTTGTGCTCTGGCACAACAGGAACAAGCAGAGCCTAATGCAAAATGGGCCTGACAATTTCAAACCTATATTTTCACCATGTGAACCAAAACATGCTGCGCTGCAGATTAAAATTTTAGGTATGTGCGTCAGCGAACGCAAAATTTTTGACGAAAAAAACAGGTAATTTCAGCATTAAATTCTGGAGGAGTGCGATTTGACGAATTATGACTGTATATAACCGAGCCAAATTTACCAATCATGCGCTTGTCCAAAATCCAGGTGTCTGCCTGACTGTCATTTGTGCTACCGATTGACTGATAACTGTTTAGCCAATGCCATATTTTGTCATGTTAGCAAATATATAATTCTTTTCGTGCTTTCTGAAATTCTACTTCAAGCTTGCTTTCACAGCTAAAGATTTATTGACCACATCTTGTAAATCCTACGGAATAAAATTGTAAATCCTACGGAATAAAATTCAAACTGTTATTCTTGTTGACCATAACTATTTTTCATGTATTGAAGTGCATGGGCTATCACTGAAAGTCGTGGAATAACATAACCATGCAAGTGTTGTGAGAATTGAAAATAACTGTTCGAACCAGATTAAAATATCGCCAAGCAATACACTCCAATAATTGCAATAATGTAATTGTGCTTTCTGCAATTCTGTTTTTATGCTGACCATTCCACACATTTTTTCGTGCGTCTGAGTCAACCTGTCATTTACAAATCCCTGACAACTGCTCATTGGTAGAAAATGTATATATCAGCTGATGAATCACTTGTTCTATTTTTGGAAGTCCATATAAATGGACTGTCATTTTCGCTAACGAGAAGCTGCTGTGAAGTCGAAATTAGGACCGATATATTTAGGCGTATATATATATATATATATATATATATATATATATATATATATATATATATATATATATATATATATATATATATATATATATATATATATATATATATATATATATATATACGCCTAAATATATCGGTCCTAATTTCGACTTCACAGCAGCTTCTCGTTAGCGAAAATGACAGTCCATTTTATGAAGTGTATTTATATTGTCATTTACAAATGCTGGTGGTAAAGCCGTGCTTATTATAATACTGCATTCAAAGCCTACATACGTAATTTGAGAGTAATATGAGTTTTGTGAGATAAAATATCGACCTGAGACCTGTGCGATTTGCCACTTTGCTGCAAGTTTACTACGAGACTATGTGAATAATATGAGATAAAATATCAATGTGAAACCTGTGTGATTTGAGACTGCTGCAAGTTTACAATGAGACTATGTGAATATATGAGATTTATTAAAAATGAGACCAGTGTGATTTGAAAATTTACTACAAGTTTCCTCTGCAAAAATACATGAGACGTTATCAAACTTAGTGAGAAAAAATTTGACTACTAGCTTTGCATTTTATCTAGACAATCATGGAAAATATGCAAATGAGCTTTTTCAAATGTACGTGTGTTCTTTAGTAGTTTTGTTTACGTATCTACGTACTTAGGGAAATACGAAAATTTTACGTAGACAGTCTATGAATTGAACATAGCAGACACACTTCAAATGCACGCCCACATTCACACATACCCTCACAATCACACAGATGAAAACACGCGTAGACGCACACACATAACTCACTTAGTTACACGTTATTTTTCCGACACCTCATTCTAAACAAGCCTGCTGCGCTGTGGCGCAGCAGGAAAAATACGGCGTCATTCGTGCCACACTATGCTTTAACAAGCACGTCTTGTGAGTAAAGTTAAACCAATTTTCGATAGATTTCGTTGCGACTTGCTTAGGTACGGTGCCGAGGATGTTCTTCGAAAATAAAACGCGGCACCAAAAATTTTACGACCAACAATTTTTGAAATGTCAACCAGCAACCTGTTTTTCGGTCCACCATTTTTATCAGAAACTTTAAAAGTAAAGATTCTTTGTGCAAAAACCGTTCATAATGAGCAATTTCAGAAAAAACGTTTTAAACGAAACGTGAAAACCGAATGACGATATTTTCACCGACTCAATCAATTGCATGCATAGCCGTGCCAAGGCATACTTTGCCAAAAGCTTCTCGACGTTAAAGTGTCAAGGTACCGATACGCTAATCATACAATGGTATGAACCTGACAAACATCGTTGCGAACTCGCGATAGCTTCCGTCAGTCTACTGTGTTTGCGCGCAGTAACCGTGCCAGTGCATCGTGTGTGCTGTGTATTTGTGTAACAGTATGCGAACGTAACAACCGCTATACATTTTCAGTAGGTAGTAGGTACACAATGAGATCCGCACTGCACATTCCATATTACACTACGTTATACGCTGAGATAAGATTAGCACACACGATGAACACACACGCTCACACAAATAATGCATTTTTGGACCTGCCAACTTTTACAAGGCATTCACCACAGTGATTAGAGATACGTGGTAATTGAACTTTTGTTATTATAGTATATACGCGGCGGCTGAGGCCGCCGCGTAAAAACGTACTCAAAGAACATGTACATCGTACATGTCGTCACAATATTAGTAAATACCACCTTAATAACTCTCCGTAAGTTGTGATTAGAGCAACAACAAAACTAAAATGGCTGTAGACTTCAAGATCTCATAATTTTAGCGAGTGTTTTTGAATTATCAGAATCCCCGACTCGAAAAAACTACTAAAACTTATCTTGAGAAAAAAAGACCCAAAAAACTGAAACAACTGAAATGATACTTCCAGGTGCACCGGAATTAAATAGTTTTCTCGTCTGCTTGTATGAAATGCGTGTGTTACATATGCAGTATGAAGAGTACATAATAGGGAAGCGTATGACACTCTACCCTATTCCAGCTGATCGCTAATACTCTTTTACGCCTTATTCCGGGGGGGGGGTACCCCTACCCTCTCAAATGAAGCTATTTCTTGATTTCGGGGGGGAGACCCCCGTCAAATCCTGGAAGTGTCTTGATTCCAGGAGGGGTACCCCTCTCTTTCAGCACACTACCAGCATAAAGTTTGGTGGAGTCTTGGAGTGGTGTTGTGAAACGAGGAAGGATACCCCACCCCCGCTGAAATCAAGACACTTCCAGTATTTGAGGGTGGTCCCCCTGGAATCAAGACATGTCTTGATTCTAGGGGGACCCCCCTGAAATCAAGGCGTAAAAGGGCTATTTCGGCCGGAGCATTGTTCCGGCCGACTAGCTAGAATAAAGAGGAGTGTCATACTCTTCCCTATTATGTACTCTTGGTCAGACTTTAGTATACCTAAATGTTACATAATATTATCTATGCATACTCAACCCCTCAAGAGTACATAAATGTACCTAACTCTTAGAAGAGTCAGCTACTATTATATACTCTTGCTAGGATGAATATATAAACTATGTAAACAGTAAAGCCATTACTGTCATGCAGGCATTTTCATAACACACTCGTTAAAACAACTAGGCTCAACTTATTATAGCTTCATCACATAACTCCATATAACCCATAGATCACGAGTCATGAAAAATGAAATCATAATGCGGATTTCTGCGCTATCAATCAACTAATTGAAACTAGTCTATAGCCTGGAACCATAATAGCAGAAGAGGATTATACCTGATGACGCAATCCGATGTATATAAATACCACTAAGTCATAGGCTATTTATTACAGCAAACATATATATATACTGTAGCAATATCTTGGGGCCCATATCTACGTTGAGAATAGGCTCGCCGGATCTCATTCTACACTGAAGAGAATCAATCACTCGTTTAACAATTGAAGATAAGCGCGTGTTTATCTCTTAATCACTGCCTAACTTAATCGCCCTTTTAGGGCCTTTTCACAAATTATATTAACTGGATTAGATTAACTAGATTAACTTCAGTAACTAAGGATTAGTTTGATGAAAGTTTATGAAACTTTGCATAATAACTAAACTATGTCATCTCCATCTGTTTGCAAAATGTTATACATTTACGTTAATCCTATGTTGAGTTATGAAGTTAATCTAGTTAATATAATCCAGTTAATATAATTTGTGAAAAGGCCCTTTAGAAATCGACCCAATGTTTTGCTTAATTAAAAAATCATGCTTAAAGCAATCTATTTTTAAACCTTTGGACCCCTGGGCATCCTCGTATTGAAAATCCCCTTGAAAATCGACCTCGTGGGAATGGAATTTTTAAGCATGTTTTTTCAACCGTTCGGTCAGACTAAAATTAACCTGCTTAACTTAATCAGTGGTTACGAGCCCTATAGCTAGTTGATATATATTTTTTTGCCATGTTTTTATTTCTATGTTGTACAAGTACAATTGAAATTTTTAAATTAAATTAACACAAACATGATTAATATTTAAGAAAAAATATATACAGTATCTACTTTAAAAACAGTCAACCGCACAAGGCAGATAAAAAAGACAATTAAAAATGATTCGAACCTTCCAATTTCAATAAACTATAAAATACCTAATTGATGTAAAAGTTTTGTGTTTAGAAAATATATATCTATAAACCAAGACAGCTGTAAGACCGGTCTTAAATATCTACCATGGACAGAAATCAATACATGAAGCAGCTATGAGCATTTAAAAAATCCAGAAAAATTGAACTCAACATACTGAAATTTTCGTGTGATCTCACTTCGAAGGCGAAAAGGGTACTTAGATCTGCCTAAGCTGAAAGTTTCAAATTACTTAAAACACTATATCTCACGCAAACTTTGGAAAACTTCAACAAAAGCGAAATCCATTTCAATAAAAGTTTCTATGATAGAAGGTGAAAGTGTTATTAGCCCGTTTTTCATTTATTTAAATGCATACATATATCTATAGCCTTAGTAGAGCTACATATAAGCTGCTTATACTTTCATAATTTTTCAAAAACCTTAGTCATTTGACACGACACGATAGTATAGCTACCTGTGCTAAACTTAAAATTACTATTTGACACCCCTCATAAGAAGGCTAAAGTCATAATTTATTACAGTTTTTCATGAATTGACTCTAATTTACAGTTCGAAACAATACCCCAAATTACACATCCACACTTGATGCTATAAACTACACACAATTGTTGCAATAAAAATAACTCATATACACGTTTGTTACACTAAGTTACACAACTATTTTATAACATACTGAATAATGCATTTATACGGACATAATAAAATTTATATAACATGGAATTCGTAATGTAACATAGTAATAATGTACAATGAATAAGTCACTCAAACGTGAATGGCTTTTAAGGTAAATTAATTTTTCAACAAGCTAAAGTAACTAAGTTCCCACACTTTGTCGTGTTGATTTTCATTTCCACTAACATGTTGTTAATTCACAATGATAATAAAAACTAATTAATTTTAGTATATTATACTTAATGACCGCGATCTTCAACTTGAGGTCAGCTTCAAATGCGCATCGGCACACTTTTTTGGTCGTGGTTGAATTTATCACGCGCATCGCAATTAGCAGTAGTGTCTCACTTTTCTTCTATAATAAGACACTGATACACAAGTACCTGTTTGACCAAGAGCACATAATAACATCATCACCACAGAGTTCATGCTGGTGGTCTGCTGAGAGAGGGGTGCCCCCCCCCTGAAATCAACACACATTCCTGATTTCAGGGGAATTTTCCGCTGGAATCAAGACGTCTTGATTTGTTCGGTCCGGCCGACCAGCTAGAATAGGCAAGAGTGTTACGCTCTTCTCTGTTATGTACTCTTGCTTTGACCGACATGCTGGCTCAGGGCTGGGTGGATTTCACAAAGGTGGTTTAACTAAACCATGGTTTTACGTACGTTTTTAGGGGATCTTAAAGCCGGTGATCGTAAAAAGGACAAACTAATTGCGGTGACAATTGTGTCAGGAGTGACAGTTGTGACAGGTGTGACAGTTGTGACAATGTGATAGTTGTGACAGAGGTGACTGTCGTGTTATTTTGGTATTAGAAATGAGTTGCATGCCGAAGCCTGAACTTGGTTACATGCCAAAGCCTGAAATAGGTTGCGTGCCAAAGCCTGAACTTGGTTGAATGCCGAAGCCTGAACTTGGTTGCACGCCGAGGCCTAAGGTGGCAATCATTTTTATGATGCCTTAAGCCTAAGCCTGAGCCTAAGCCCAAGCCAAAGCCTAAGGTCAGGTGCGGGGGGAAAGGGACGGGAGAGGAGGCGGGGGCAAGGAGGGAGGGAGGCGGGGGAGCGCGGGGTGGATTAAGTGTATGTTAAATTCCCCTTGCTTCAAAAACCAAAATATCACAACTCAACACAGAACTGTCATAGCTGTCATAACTGTCACAGCTATTACAACTGTCACAACTGTCACAAGCGTCACGTCACGACTGTCACAACTGTCACACCTCTTACTTAATATCCCGATCACCCACTTTAGTATAGTGATTTTTGTGATCACCCACTTAAAGAATTCTCGTTTTCATATATATGATTTGCACATAATTTCGTTACGAAATATAGCCTGATTGGTTACGAATTTCCTAGATTTTCTTAAACCATGGTTTTAGCTTAGCTGAAATTTCAGCGAAACAGAGACCTGCTGTGCTGCAGGTTTTAAATTTCAACTGCGCTAAAACCATGGTTATAAAAAATCGACGAAATTCGTTATGGATCAGGCGTTATTTCGTAATGAAATTATGTGCAAATCATATAAAAACGTACGTAAAACCATGGTTTAGTTAAACCACCTTTGTGAAATCCACCCTAGTGTTCTAAATGACAAAAGCTCGTCATCGAAAATTATTTCAACGGCGAACATTTCAACAGAGCTAGAGACATCCGTTGAAATGTTCGCCGTTGAAAATTTTTCGATGACAACATTTGTTTTTTCGATGACGAACATTTGCTATTTCGATGACGAACATTTTCAATGACGAACATTTGCGTTATCGATGACGAACTTTTGCGTTTTCGATGACGAACATTTCTGATGACGAACATTTTTGATGACGAACATTTGTTATAATTTAGTGCCATGTTCGTCATCGAAAATGTTTCCATCAATCCAAAATTTTCGATGACGAACATTTCTGATGACGAACATTTCGCTTCGATAAATCGGGCCCAGATGGTTCGAACGTATTGCATTTATAGGATGAATTCGTAACGAATCACATGACTTTGCACGTACAATTGTTACAATTGTAAGACTTGTAAAGTTGAGCAACAGGCCCCTACTGTTCAACACTGTTAGCGGCGTCATATACTTAGCAAGTTCAGCGATTGACCGGACATACAGGTGTAGCCTTAAGGCTCATTCAAACTACAGCCTATGTCCGTTCAGCCGGCAAAATTACGAAACAATCTTGCCACTAATAGCGTATAAAAACAAATTGTGGCGTGACTATTTCGTAATTTTGCGTGACTATGTTGTTGTAGTAAAATGCTAACATGAAAATCAATGGTTAAATATCAAAATACCATGAAAGGTAAAAAATTATTTATATATCAACATTAGTTGGCAAATATTTTACTTGCAAAACCATGCGAAACTCAATCCTATAAAGCGGATATGGCAATTACGATAATATAATTAATTTATCTACAATATACATCACAATACGCACACATCCTGGGGTGATTCATACTAAACTCCTACCCTGTAACACAGTAGTTACATAATCTCCACAAGTACTATATCAAAGAAGAATTTCAAAGATTAGTTATTAATTACACTTTAATTTGTTCTAATTTAGTTATAAAAAACTAGATACGAAAAGTTTGGCAAAATTATAAAAGATGGCATGAAAATAGAAAAAACAACCGATTTTTCTTAAATACGACAAAAGAACTGACATACGGATAAAAGTACACAAAATTTCCAATTCGAGAACTTCGAAGTTGAAACACAATATGCAAGTATACTGGAAAGTCGTCCAATTTTTATCAAGTTTTATAAAATCCAGTCACGTTTTTAGTTTTCATCAATTAAATTTTGCTATATAAAATCTTGATCTTGTAAAAATCAAGCCAACTTGATTGAAAGATTGCACAGCAAAATTCGGCTGTCGGTCAATTCACACGTCTTACACTCGCTTCTCGCTGCAGGTTTAAGGTTTACGGTTAAGGTTTATATAAGGTTTGTTTTATTCCACTGGCAATTTAAGGTTTAACCGACAGCAAACAATGTCAGGCTACTAATTTTCCCACGGTGTCTTGCATTGCTGATATTTGAATATTCATTGGCTAGATGCAGAAGCTCCGCCTACAGCTCGTAGCTGATTGGCTGAATCCTTAACCCTTAAACCAAAAAGCTGAAATTTACAACATCGTTAAACCTTAAACCTACGCAGTGGGAATGTGCAATATTATGTTGAGATTGTGTTCTACGGTATTCCTTAAACATTCAACCCGCAGTAATAAGCGGGTATTACAGCCGTGCGTTCATTTCACAAGAAACAAGAGAAAAAATTCTACAAGAACGATACGTCTGTAAGCATGAATCGGCCCTAGAACTAGTCTAACTCATAAAACTCATAAAACCAACTAACTCATATTATCTTCTGCAAAAACTTTTGAGGGGCGCTGCAGGACAAAATATTCTATAAGCCGCAATGAAATTCCAATGCCTATTTACAACAATGCGACCTCAAACATTATTAGTGTCACGGTGAAAAACTTGACCATAATTTTTCCCACACCCCACAATATTAACCTAGAGCACAACGTGCAAACAAATCAAACACGATCTAGGCAAAAGTAAAAAAATTTCATATTTACAGTCGTTTGTGCGGTGAAAACACGCCAGCCATTAAGTGTCGATTCATACTTACAGCCGTATGTCCATTCAGCCGGCAAAATTACAAAAAAAATCACACCACCCATAATGTATGAAGTTTGCCGGCCCAACGAATATACGGCTGCGAGTATGTATGAGACAAGCCTTAACAGCCGTATATATATATATATATATATATATATATATATATATATATATATATATATATATATATATATATATATATATATATATATATATATATATATATATATATAATATAACCGTTAAACCGACGTGTTCGAAATTAAACCCATACACTAACACACAAACTCAATTTATGTGAGTTGGACTTGGACTGCATATCTTTGTGTTTGTTATTTTTTGGTTTTGTTTTCTTTTTGCTTTTGCTAATAAAAATAAAATAATAATAAATAAGGTGGCGTAACAAGGTTTCAGTAATAATGTCAGTTTACACAGACCACGGCACTGTAAATATGAACCGCAAATAATTTTTCAAACGACAAATAAACTTTAAAAAACAAAAAATGCATTCGCACATGATTAGATGACTTCAGTTGACTGACAATAGTGTTGTAAGATATTGTGATCAATAAGCATTATATTATTTTAGATAAAAACCGCGACAGTCTTGTATAGCCTTGAGTAGTTTCTCTTTGAGCCGTTCTTTGGATGAATATTCTGGCAACAAGAGTACATTGAAGCAGGTGTGGGCTGTGGGGAGCCTACAAAGCACAAGTAGAGGCATACACCAGCAAGAGTACAAGTAAATATACGTATAAGAGTACATTATTGTATCTCACTCATATAGAAGGCAACTGAAATACTGCAATAATTGCTTAGAGTACGATAATATCAGACTAGTTAATACTGACTAGATAGATAACTGGACTCAAGTAAATTTACAGTGGCTTTCGCTTAAGCTATGCGTAAGCGTCCATAGGAACATACAAAGGTAATCTACACAACACACGCTGATAATAATAATTTTATTTACTGTCGGCACAAGCACGATATACTAAAAGAATTTGTAGCGCCGGGAATCAAACCCCAGCCGCTCGCGTCGACGTCGAGAATACTAACCACTACACCACAACCCGCAAGTCTCCAAGGCCCTATTTCTCACTTTACAGACAAATTAAATAATGCTTTCCGAATCTTGTCCTTGTCACCTGACGCTTGACCTTGTCACGTGACCTTTGACCTTGCCACGTGACCCTTGACCTTGCCTCGTGACCTTGGATCTTGCCACCTGATCCTTGACCTACTAAGTGAGATTTGACCTTGCCACGTGACCTTTGACGGTACCACGTGACCTTAGACCTTGTCAAGTGACCTTTGACCTACTAAGTGAGATTTAACCCTGCCATGTGACCTTTGACCTTGCCAAGACAAGACCTTTGACCTTTGACAACCCACCTATCACAGTCAGTGCCATTTCTGGCAATGATGAACTTGAGATTGGCCATGCCGCCGATGGGCACTCGATCGCTGCCGGTCGTGAACTGCAACAGCAGGCGTTGATCTTCGGGCGAAAATTCATCGTGCACAATCTCCCAGAACCACCTGAAACAACAAAGCACAGTGATGATCGTACACAATCAGCTTCGTTTTATACGCTAATCGTATATAATATATACGTATATGTTATATACGTATATATACGTATAATATATAACCGTATATATTATAATAAGATCAGATTGTGGCGTGATTATTTCGTAATTTTGCCGGCTGAACGGACATACGGCTGTAAGTATGAATCGAGCCTTGAAAAGTGATCAGCGGGTGAAATCGCCGATCAAATTTAATCTAGTCACTGGGTATAACACATCAAGACTATCCTATAATCTATGGCGTGATTTTGTTCTTAATGTTGCCTCGTGAATGGACATACGTATGTGTGTACGTATGACTCGACGCTGATGTCGTATTATTTGATATCTAATCAAAACAAATCCCTCTTAAAAATGATACATTTTTAGTAGGAGAGTATTTGTACAGTGCTTATATGCAAAATACAAAACGACAAGTAGAGCAAAGATAAGGACGGAGGATAATAAACCAGGCATTATCTAGAATAAAACCAACTCATCTTGTAAGAAAACGAGTCATGACGACTGCCCATTTATAGACACGGAAAAGAACTATAACTATATTAAGAGCGAAATGAATGAAAATGGCAGTCATTTCTGTCTTACTTGATCACTTGATGATCTGCCGTAAAATCATTATCATACTCAGTCACCGATTCTAATTCTTTGAAATCGAATTGCTAAAAAAACACTTGCAATATAATATTTCATGCAATTTAAATTATTACGTAATAATGACTTGATAACTGTAAAACTGGTAGAACGTTAGAGAGTTTAACAACTTGAGTATTAACTCGTAAACAGACACTTGGATGCATAATTCTATTCCATTTTATCCCTTAAATCCATTTAACCCTTCATCCCATTAACACTCCTATAGAGTTCAGAGAGCCACCGTATGGGGGGAGTGCGGAGCGGAGCAGCTTTTTCGCCACTTATTTTCCCTTCGTGAGCCACCATTTTGGCGTCATAAGCCACCTTCACAACATTCTGGGGGGAAGGGAGGGGTGAAATTGACTTGTGTGGGGGAAACCCCACCCAAACCCCCCCCTCCAGGCCCATATGTTCCTTACCTACATACCAATACTAATCCCCTTAGTCCTAGTAATCCCATTTAATCCTATTCTAATACTAATCCCCTTAGTCCTACTACTAATTTCAGTTAAACAGTGCTGTAGCAACTCTTCATTCTGATCACTCCATCCAATACCAATACTGATCCCCTAGCCCTAACTCTCTTAATCCCAATCACACTGCTTAAGTTAGTTCACTTCCTTAATCCAATACCACTAGTAATCCCCTCAACCCGGTTAATCCGACTCACAGTGCTGCCACAAACGAGCTGTTCAATTTCCTCCGGCCTGAAGAGGGAGCAGAGAGGGCTCTCGCTGGTGACCATGTTGAATCCTTTGGCGAAGGCTTGGAACTCCTCCTGAATGCTCTCGTTCAGCAGGAAATCCGCGTACAAATTTACAAACGTCTACAATAAAATTAAAAAAATATATCTCAGCAAATATTCTAGTCACAATTCAATCAATACCCATTCAGTTACATTCACAAAAAGGTCCTCAAGTTACAACCCAGTCGACCACGTGATAGAATGTTTTATTACCATGTTCTGGTTCATTCGAAAGAATTTTTTAGACCGAGTCTAAAGTTAAAACATATAGCTTGTCCACCCAATTGCAAACAGCTTCCCAAATCCTAACTTTCCACAACAACCAGGGTTTTTTTTTCAAAACGGCCGATGCTCAATTCGTGCTCATTTTTAAACTTCGATGCTCATTTTTAAGTTCGAATGCTCACAAAATTTTAACGATATTTTTTTACTTTTGCATTGCTAAAATGTCACGCATGTATTCGAGCGGCGTAGCCAGGAAAAAATTTTGGGGGTGGGAGAATTCCTTTTTGATTTTTTTGAAAGGTCTTAAAATGCACTTAATTTCAATTTTAACGCAAGAAACGACACATATTGCCACAATTCGTTCAAAGACACTGTTAATTTTTCCACAAGATTGGCATCAAAACTAAAATTGTAGCTCAAAACACCGAAAATTACTAAAGTGGTGGCGCGACAAGGATCCAGCAGCTAGTAAATATAATTTCAAAAAAATTTGTTATTACGACCCACAAATTCATATAAAATGGCAGTTTTGTTTGCTACGATAAAAAATGTAAAATGGATAGATTAGACAGTGTATTAAAGCACACAAATAGTGCACAATGCCCCCATAATTTTATATACACAGCACACGTTTCAATGAAACAGAAAAGCAAGGAACACTGTGCCACAAAGTACATAACAGGTGTCTGTGGGCGGCACCCCCCAGGAAAAAATAGCGGAAAATTGTGCTTTTCTAGGTCAAATTTGGTCAATTGGAGACTTATCGGAAATTTTTTGCGGCCGGACCATAAAAACCAAAGATTGGACCCGTGTGTACTATTTCAGTCTGAAAAAATTTCGCGTGGGGAAACTCCACCCATTCCCCCCTTGGCTACGCCCCTGGTGGTCGTTACAAGTCGAAGTATTTTTAGTAAAGACAACACAAGTGTTTGAGTCGTCAACCGGCAGAAGAACGCTATATTTTTTAAATAGGCAGTTTATGAGGGTTATGTTCATCTGGTTGTGAGTGGGCTTTATTGAGGGGAAGGATGGTTCCCTACGCCCTTAAGATCTGAAAGTCGTAATCTCAAAAACCAGTGATTTTAACATTTCACAATCTTAGGCCATGCTTATGGTCTTAATTTCGACAGGTAAATCAGAATTGTGATGGCCTGGGGGGGGGCAGCCCCAGAAGCTAGAAATTTCCAATTTTCATGATTTAATAATTTGCACGGTGGAAGATTTAATTACATTTAGAATACAAAAATTACAATTGACAAAAAATGTATATGCTAAGCTTTTAGAAGTTGCTCTAGCCACCAATACAACATGCCGAATTTTCAAGAAAACAGACCTTTGAAACACTCAGGAAAAATGCACTTTTGCTTTTTTTGTGTTTTGGCTTTGGAAAAAGCATTTTTGTGCGCGACTTCAGCATTGTGAAATTTTTTTGTTTTGCCGATCCAACAGATCCACATGGCTACGCCCTTGTCCTGATAATACGACTACTGGATACATAAGCTGAGACCAAATCTCAAGATAAAGTGCTGAATAAGAACTTCTCTATTTGGCGACATCAATGCAGAAGCAATTTCAATGTCTAGCACAATTAGATCAATCTGGGACATGCCGAAAAAATTACTGACCTGAAAACTAAAGGGGCGGACCCTTAGGCCCGGTTCATACTTCGACCTTTTGTGCTTACCACTTTAGCGCTTAAGCACTCAAGTGCTTTAGCACATCATGTGCTTTGCCGGTTCATACTTCGTGCTTGGTGCTTTCAGAATTGCGCTTTCCGGTTCATACTTCGTGATTTAGTGCTTTTGCTTGTGCTTTAGTGCTTTAGAGGTTCATACTTCGTGCTGTCGTGCTTTATCACTTGTACTTTCTCGGTTCATACTTCATACTTGGTTTCGTGCTTTGTGCTTTGGTGCTTAAGCACACAAATGTGTCCTTTTGATTTGCTTAGGACGTGCTTTGAAAACATGGACAATGTTCATGTTTTGAAGGTGTGGCTTTAGTGCTTAGCCAATCAAAATTAAGCTAGAATGTTGATTAGACAGATTTTATTATAACATTATCGGTCTGTTATATGCAATATTTAAAATTTTGGTTCTGGTTTCTTTATATTCGATGTAAATTTTAGGGTTTTTTGTATTTTAGATAAATGTAAGGTTTTTCATACATTCTGTGTTTTTTCACAATACTCTGGTCATGTCTATAACGGGGTCAAAATGTTGGAGGGGAGTGCTTCCAAGTTTCCGCCAAAGTTTGGGGAATCCTCACCTCCAATCGACTAAAACTACCTATAATTGTGCTAAATTTTACAGAAAGTTTTATTCAATTTCATCAAATTTTTAAGGTCCTTTTGTGGATAAATTAAAAAAATAATGCATAAAACATTAACAAAATAGATATTAAATAAGAATTAACATTAACAATCAGCATTTAAATAAAAACTCGTGACTTTGTGCTTTTGCCTTTCAAGTATGAACTGACTGTGCTAAGCACAAAAGCACTAAAGCACAGTCAAAGCACTAAAGCACCAAACATCAACACCAGAAGAAAAGCACTAAATTTTTATGTCAGAAAGCACACTGAGAAAAGCACTAAAGCACAAACAGAAAAGCACAAGGCGAAAGCACAAATTTTGTCCTTGAACACCAAGGCACAAAAACTGTCCTAAAGCACAAGTGCTTTGCACTAAAGTGCTAAGCACTAAAGCACGAAGTGTGAACCGGGCCTTATGTAACATGACACAGGAGTCGGGGAAAATGTTTCGGAATTTCAATTTATTCTCCTGGTGACGTCTTTTGACAATAGCAACATTTGCTCATTTGTTGATGCTCATTTTTATTTTTCAATGCTCATTTTTATGTTCCAATGCTCAAATGAGCACAATTTTGAGCAAAAAAACCATGTACCACAACAGTTGATCAAAGTTATTACGGACAAATGGACATGCTTACAGACAAATGCAAGCCAGCCATGAATATTATACTTTTGATATTTGATACTTGGAAAAAATTTAAATATGATATATATAAATAATGATACCCGGTCACGCGCCAGACCCAACCAACCTGTCTGTTATGTTCTGTGACCGGTATACTGTCCCCGTTTGGTTTCAGATCGTGATATTGCACGTTGCCAAAGACGTCCGTGTAGTTGACGCGAAACGTCTGACAGAACACGGTTTCCACGTCTCCCTCAAACTCCAGCAGGTTTTGCAAGCTTGAGTAGAGGGTCTGAAAAAATGAAATGAAAAATATAATATGAACGCTTGATCATTTTGATTAAGTTGTTTGAACTGAAATAAAAACGTTTAATCCGCTAAGAGTTTTAATGCTCTCAAGTTTTAATGGCCTAAGCTACCTTGGTTTATAAAGACACGGTGAAAATACTGCTTTCGTACTATTAATGCAATCAATTTTTTAATGGAATATAGACTCGACTAAATGTCCACTAAAATTTACAGAGCAAAAAATCGATACTGATTGCATCACTACAACGACGGCTGATGATTCCTCAATTATATTTGATATAAATAGAATCAATAAAAAAACATTCTTTTGGAATTTAAACAATATTGATATTAATTAATATCCAGTGATGATTATATACCGGATCCAGATCCTTAAGCTCCTGAAAAGCACCCTTTTTGCCCATCAATTTTCTGTACAAGACCATGGGAAATTTCACATCGAATATAATGCTGTTATAGATGGCCAGTCCGAATAGGATGCCCACCAGCGTGTACTCTTCCAGGGAAGGCACGCTGTTGGTGGTGAACCAATAGACTTGGGACTCGGGGTGGTACATCCACATGCCTGAAACAGACAATATTCTTAAGGGTCCATTCATGCTCAATACAGCCGTATTTAATGCGTATCAACGCAACAGTGATTATAAAAGTGTGTTACGCAGAAATCTACTCGCTGATTGACCGTATAGTTAGCATGTTATGTTAGACGAAAAAGACGAGCGCAATCGCTCGTGCTAGAACACAGGCAGGTTGGAGAGTGTCTCACTCTTCTACTATAATAGTGAGACAGTATTATGTACTCTTCATAATAGCAAGAGTACATAATAGTGTCAACATGAGGCCTGACTATTTCGTAATCATGTCGGCTGACCTGAGCGGACATGCGACTAAGTATGAATCGAGCCTGGAATGGCATAACGAATCAACGTCTGACCAAAACACTACGTTGAACACAAAGATAAAACAGGAAAAGCAGTTGCTCGCTGTACTCTTGATGGCTGAAGCTTGTTCTTTTCATAATGAAATCACAATGTTTTTGTTCTGCTTTATTGGTCACATTTTATGTAGAGAAAAATTTTTTGTGTCAATAACACTTATGACATCCTCTTATCAGTCCAGTGACGTTTCCCCATGTTCTTGTATTTATGCTTTCTTGTAGCTTCTTCTTATAGTCTTTGTGTTTATGCTGTTTGTTTAGTATATTTTTTGTTGCTGAAATACACTTTTTATTTGGCGGTCACCACATCTTGTTTATTCTTGGAGTAAAAATTTTTGTTTTTTGTTTTGTTTGTCCATACCAAATGATCCATGTCATTTCCCCTTTTTGGATTGCTGACAATTTCTGAAGCAAAAATCGGAGCACAACCCTTTTATTCAATTTCATTTTTCATTTTCAGTTAAAAACTTAAAAGCGAAGAAACAGTTTGTTGACACATAAAAATAAGGCGTAATTTCATTCTATTTTTTATTCTGTCTCTTTTATTCATAACACTTTGGGTCAATAAAAAAGGGATAAAAGTACCATGATCAGGATTAAAAAGTAGCTGAGTGACTAGCTGGTAGAATTCTTTGGACAGCCCGCCCTCGTCTACGCCCTGCTCGCCTTCGAACTCCACAAACAGCTGTTTTTTCAGTTCACCCGGAGACTGTTCCGATATCATTTCCAGCTGAAATAAAAAAAAGATCCCATAGTCCGGTTCATCTTGTCCTTACTCTGGTCCATGTCCTTTTGTCCCTAAGCTATTAAAAAAACAACTGCTTGGGCTGGCAAAATGTGGCAATTTTTTAACACAGATTGGCGTTAACGTACACACGTATACAAAAAAAGTATAAATAAAATGCGTTTGTCAATTCCTCACGATTTGTCCTAGTCCTTAATCAAAACTATTTGGCTTTGTCTCTACCTCTGTACTCTTGAGGACAAGCATAAACATGACTTTAATTCAGTTTAGAAAGAGATGCAATCTAGGACAGAAGTTAGATTTCTTCAAAGGACCCCTTAAAACTTTGGACATACTCTAGTAATACTATTAAGAGTTTACAAAAATAACTGAGCGTTAAAAACCGTCCATCCCAAATTTCCTTTTGCAACTTTGCTTTTGCTAAATCTACATAACCATTTACTTCAGCCATGATCACAGATGTACATGGGGGATCTGGGCGGGGAGAAGCCGCCCCCCAAAAGATTTTAGATTCCGGGACAAGCCCCCCCTCAGATTTGATCCACCAGAACAAGCCCCCCTCCTTGATGTTGAAAGAAAGGAGCCAGAACACTCAAAAACTGCCCCAGATTGCCGTGAAATGCTTCAAAGATGACCAAAAAGCGAAAAAATTGCTAAAACAGCCAAATTTTGCCGAAAATTTCCCCTTTTTAGGCAAAAATTCGAAATTTTTGCGTTTTTGTCCGCTCAAGCCCCCGAAAGGTCGGGATAAGCCCCTCTAAAATTTTGAAAATTCCGCGACAAGCCCCCCCCCCAGACCAAGACCCCGTGTACATGATTGGAAATAGAAAGGGGCCGCTGGGACCGCCGTCAAGCTCATAGAGTACCTAGAGACAGCGTTTTTGTACACTACGTTCTAGAAACGAGGTGGAACCGAAGTTCATTTTGTGACAGTGTGTCCCTTGTATGATGCTGAAAGGAGTGACCTTTTAAATTACCTAAATAGAACTGAAACTCCAGAAGAGCAATTTATACGAGCTATGCTAAGCAATAATGACCAGCAATTAAAAAATCTAGCTAAATTCATTTACATTTGCTTTAAAAAGCGGGACAGTGTTTTCGTAGAGAGATTAGCTGAAGCCAGTGATATCTAGTTTATATGGACTAAACTCTGCTAACACTCGCTTCTGTTTTGTTGTTTTACTAACATTAATTCAATTGCGGCTTTTGCGCTGTTATTTTTTTGCCTATTAGCATAATATGTCTCCTTGTGGGCATCTTATGTTGGCATTTCCAATTAACATGAAACATGTATTGCCATGATGGATTGTCAATGACTAGGGTACAGAAAAGTATACACAGCTAAATGTACTACTAAACAAAAGTAGCCACCACTGTCATTAAAACGCCAAGATTCGAATCTATATTTTGCCCCATTTCCCACAAAGCTACTACGGCCCACCCTTTCCCACCCCATTCCCCCACGCCCAAACGCACCCCCATCAGCGCATCCTGCACCAGGTTATCGCGTCGCACGTGTATCTTCAGGTATGGGCTCTGTGCCGAGCCGTCTATGAGTGCATTGACCAGGGCCAGTCGTCGCTCGGAGTACATGCGCACTCGGTTGTCGAACCACAGGCCCTGCATCTTGCGACTGGGCACCAACACAAAGGGCGCCGAGCGCATGAACGACAGACGCTCCGGGTGGTCTGCCTGAAATCAGTATAATGGCTAGACGTCACTAAGGGTTAATACGATCAGGTTGTGGCGCAGGATTTTTTTTTGGAAAAACAACGCTAATTTTTTGTAAAGTGAGCTCAAACACCAAAAAGTACACACTTGGTTGGCCGGTGAGGGTCCAAAAGCTATAAATCTGGAAATATTACAAAATTTTTTGACATTGGACATTCTAAAATGACTACAATCGTCATTATTCGAGACGTTTCAGAGAACTTTTTGGAACGCGCAACAAAAGACCAAGGGAGCCAGCACCCTAGTGCTGCCTAAAATTCACACACAGAGAAAAAACTCGACTTCACAGAGAAAAACTCTACTTCACATTAAGCAATTAAAAGGTGCACGCATCTATGCATCTATACATACACATGCATACAGGGGCGTAGCCAGGATTTTGAAAAGTTGGATCGCACCTTGTCCAGTTTTTTGCTCACTTTTTTACACTCACTATTGCGGGGCACTCACTATTACATGGACAAAATATAATTTAGGTCATTTACATTAAATAAATTCATTGTTGCGGGGTCTGGGAACAGAGCCCCTAGAAAAAAATGGAGATTTTTAAATTTTTAGGCCGAATTTGGTCAACTAGAGACGTAACAGAATTTTTTTTCGGCCAGCGATAAAAACCAAAGGGGGACTCTTGTTGACAATTTCTTTAGGTTCGACCAAAAGTGGGGGTCGCGGCCAGCCCTGGACGCCCTTGCATGCATATGCTTTCGTTAAAGATAAAAGCAAGGAATACTAAGCCATAAAGTTGCAGGGGTCTGGAGGCGACAGCCCCCAGAAAAACTGTTGGAAAAAAGTTTGATTTTTTTAGGCCAAATTTTGTCAATTGGAGACCTATCGGAAATTTTTTCCAGCCGACCATAAAAAACCAAACGGAGGTCCCTTCAGAGCGGTGAGCAGAATTTGAGCAAAATTTCAAAATTTTTTTGATCTGACAAAACAAAAACCACGACTGTAAGTCTGAATCGACCCTTCGCCAGAGTTTGTCTAGCTCTTCCTCATATCATATCACAACATATGCATCGCTATCAAGTCTACAGCCGAACGCACTTTATAGTTGACATAGTCCACCTCCATGTCGACATTTTCGGACAGTGTTTCGTTGTAGAACTCGTCGTAGGGGACCAGGGGCTGCAAGACGTCGAACATATTCACCTTCAGCACACTGCTCAGGGGGTCTTCTTTGGACGAGGAGTCAAAGTCGGCACCTGCAAACAGAGTCACACTTGAGCCTGGTTCATACTTGCCCTTAAGGTAGGGGGGATGAGGGGGGACCCCCCCAAAATCGAGGGGTCGGGAGGGAGGGTCGCCAAAATTTGGACAAAATTTTTTTAAAAATGGCACTTTTTTGTGAAATTTTCACAAAATTTTGCTACATTTAGAGTATTTTTGGTCGACCAAGGGGGGAGGGTCACCAAAATTTGGCCATAGAGGCCCCCTCAAAATTTTAACCCCTTACATGTATGCTTTATGCTTAAGGACATATTAGGGACAAAAGGACAAATTTTGTTTAGCTGCTGTGAACCTTTTTTTTTTGGGCGGGGGGAATTTTGCTCCGGGCTAATTGGCCTAAAAATCAAAAATTTTCCCAAATTTTTTCAGTGTGAAGAATTTTATAGAATCGGCTTGGCTAATTTTGGACACCATGTGGACATACCCGCTACTTTCTTAGCGCAAAACTTGGCTCATTTGGGTGTTGCTGCTGGCAACTAAGTAAGAACAGAATGATAGATACGTACAAGGACAGATAAACGGAACTAATCTACCGCACACGTTTCATACTACAGAATATTTTATTAATCAAATTGATGTATAAACCCCCTAAATTACAATAAAATTAGAGGTAACAGGGCGAAAGGTTTGGCTATCTACGGCGGTATTAACCAGATCCTACTAAATCCCCATTCAACCCTATGTAATTATGCATCCATGTATACATCTATATATGTATGTGCACAGCCCCTATACGCCAAGAGCACTACACACCCAACTATATCACAAACAACCCCTAACTCCAGCGTAGCCCTACTTCGATTAGGATCATCCTGCAATCGTGTATCCAGTCCGCCGTAGAGCGATGCAAAGTACAAAATCCTGAGCAGTTTAGTAGCCGCCTGAATGGTGCCGTCTTCTTGCATAGGCGCATGACGCGCAAACGTTCTAGTGGCCACATTAAGAGTAATCAAATGCTGCACAGCATGCACTTTCGACAAGAGCATATCCGAAGTTGACTTGCTCCAGATACGCACCAGTCTGGACTGAGCTTCTAGCGGTAGCTCCGCGGCTGCTTTGCAAAATTTGCCAAAAGCCAAGTCAAAATAGTCCGTAGCCTCTAGAATGGGTATTTCCATGAGAATCAGAAAAATGTTCAAATAATTATGATCCTTCTCATAGGCATTTTGATATTTCAAGTCCAGCACGGCATTTTCGCACAAATAAGCCACAGCGTTCACTAAGGCTTGCATGAAGGGCTGACCCGGCACTGAGAAAAGCGCTCGAAACGAACGAATGACTGAAGGCAGATCGAGGGTTGCCTGAAATTATGAATAAAAAAACTAGAAGTATTTTTTTCAAAAATCAACCCCTGTTGCCACACTCGGTGATCCTGGGCAAAAAACAGTGTCAGAATGAGTTTCAAAATGGCTCAAACTCCAACTGCCCTCCACAGACTAAATGCAAAACTTTTTGTTTACAAAAAATATTGTGTACTAAACGGGAGTGTTATAATTTAAGAACACCAGAATATTTAACTAAACTTGGCATTAAAAATGTGAAATGACGCAAAAAAGAGACAAATCTAGAGCGACAATCTTTTCAAACCTCTCCAAAGAAACCGTGAACGCTTTGGAAACCTTTTCTCGGTGAAATCCTGCCAGCCCTTTCTCAAAACTTGGATGAGAAACTTCTCACTCTCAGGGTTTTATCCAAAATTGGATTTATCGGATTAGATTTAACTTTATTCTGTTAACGCAGCGTCAGTTAAACGCAATTTACTGAAACTTGGCACACACCGAGATAATGTATGTAAGTCATGTAGAGCTAAATTTCAGCCGGCTATTTTCATTTTGTGCTCTGTTATAAAGCAAAAATAATCTAAATCTAATCCGTTAAATCCAATTTTGGATAAGGCCCTCAGACGCGGACGCGCATAAGTATCCCCCCAAATCACAAACACAATACATTATAGAGTCCCAAAAAAATTTGATGACTAGTCAAGTCCACTCCGCTCACTTCATCGTCTCGCCCTAGTTTGTTCATGGAGCCATTTTCGACTGAGCGCTGGTGCAGGGGGCGTCTGGGTCGGCCGCCGTAGGCATAGTCGCTCAGCGGCTGGCCAGTGGTTGAGTCAATGTCTTTGTCCGCATCAAAGTCACTGTGTTCCTCCAGCGCTTCTTTGCTGCTAAGCCTAGATCGACTGGACTCTTTGCTGAAACAAGCCAAGTGAACTGATTCACAAATAAGCCACAATACAGTCTCTTTGGAACATAATGTTATTTTAGAAGGAAAAACATCGTAATCACAAATTCATTAAGATGTTTTTTACTTTTAGATTCTTTTTACTGAAACCTACTGACTCACTACTGAGTTATAATAATTTTATAATTATGAAATTTTTAAGCGCGTCTCATTCTAAAAAATGCAGTTATCAGCCAGTCTTCTGACTAAATTTACGGCTAATACTCAATGATGGGAAGGAAACATTTATATCTGCCAGACAACTTAAGCTAGTAAATGCCAAAATAACAATCAGTTTTGTCAAAAAAACGAAACTTCGGGCCAAACAAATTAATGTTGGTTACCGAAAGCTTCTGCACAATCCTTCGGGGTCACAGAACACTTCTCCCAACAGCCGTCTGAGGGGCCCGTAGTCCTGCGTAGATTTGCACTGCTCAATAAGGCGCACCATGGACTCTTCCGAGACATTCACTGGCGGCAGCAAAGGGGTACTGTTCTTACCACCTAAAATATTTTAAATAAATTCAACTAGTTTCTCACTCTATGCCACCTTTCTCCGGAGGGGGGCTCTCTAGCCAGTTTTTCAGAACCCTTCCGGCCGCCCACCTGATTGACCAGAAATATACAACTTTTTCAACAATATACCATTTATACCGTCTTTTGATCAATTTTCGAGACCCTGACACTGTCCCCATTTGTTTGAGGAAGAGGGAGGAGGTGTTTTACAGTCCTCCCCACTCATGTGTCATGGTTATAATGTCAAAATCTTTAACCGAGCGTTGGGGCTACTGAACTGAAACTGACCGCCGGATCGAGCCGTACTAAGAGGGGTGGTTTCCGTCTCGCTGTCGTGCCCGTCCTGCATTTCCAGATGTCGTGACAGAATCAGAGGTAGACCGAAATTGTTCGAAGTTTCCTCGCGAAAATGATTTATGGCGTTGTCCATTGACACTGACTGAAATAGAAGCACTTCTCAGAATTAATGCACTGTAGTTGAAATTAGTTACGATAAAATATAAGATAATGAAAGATAAATTGCAGATGAATCACGCCAGAATTAAAATTAACACGTGTTTAATTTTTTTAGAATTTAGAACTGATCCGGTGCAAACATGTAACCCGGTGCCCTATGCGATTTGTTCTTTTTTTCTACAGGCCCGCCTTAGCTTTTAAGCGGCTACAAAGTTTTCCGCTCGGATACAGTTACAAGAATAATACACAAACAGAACAATTTAGACCAATTTCTCTCCAAAAAAGTTTTATTTGTACTAACAAGCCCAGCCAATATATCTCATATCCAAATCCAAAAGCGGCCAAATCTTACAGATGAGCCTGGTGTGCAGAGGGGGGCGCGTGACTTGAACAATTGCAAGGCCCTGGCGCCCGCCTCGTTGGCATTCATGATCGGCAGTCGGCCCGAGGAGGCACAGTTTTCGTTGGCGCACGACGCACTGCCGCAGCCGTCCAGCAGCATCTGGTGATACTTATAGAGCAGCTCACGGGCGGCCCGGGCTTTGGTGGACCCGCTTGCCGTTGAGCTAAAAAAATAAAAAAGAAATTTAAAAATGCACAAAGCACAAAGTTGCCACAATTGTGTCAAAAATAAACAATGATTATATATATTATATATAAATGAACAAGATTAAGATATATATGTCTTGAAGTTTCACGACGACTTTTTTACGATTTGCTAAAAAAGTTATATGTCAGTTTTTGTGATACATAAATATATATACCTACTAGACACCTTTATTATGATTTTTGTAAGTTGCTAAAAAAGGATGACAATAAAATACCTACAATGAACGTAAACCGAAAGTATTTGCAGAAAAATGAGACTTCCCGGTGTTTCTGTGTATACTAAACTGCACTTTATCCAAAAAACATTTCTGTACATTAGCATTACATAAACCAAGAAACAAGAATGAGCTTACCCAGCGATTTCAGAATTTACTGACTCCATTATAATTCCTGCTATTCAATCCAAACATATGACATAAGACAAATTTATTCAGTCTGAAAAACAAATACATATCACACTTGGAAAAACAGCATATTACTCGTATATAAGTTTAATTGGGGGAATTTCCCACCTATTTTATATATTAGTAGACCACCCTGGAGGCAGCGTTTTTGCTTCAAGAAAACCCGGTCTATCTTTTCGATTTTCTGACCCTCCGGGGCTCCGGGCTCCGAAATCTGATCTGATCGCGATGTTGATGCATGATCTTACACCAGGAATAAAAAGTGGCATCTGAAAGGAGTGAGAAAATATGTTCAATTTTGACCCCTGCCCCCCCCCTTAGGTTAGGGGGATAGCGGGATTGGGGGGACTCCTGATCACTAGGTGAAAAAACGCCGTTTTTGCGAGTTATTCTACCCCTAAGGGTTTTTATTCTAGATTATCAAGGGGGCGACAGCCTTTGTGGATGCTACAGATCAGATTGGGGGCCTGGCTGACGACTTGGTTCTATATTTCTATACGGAGCAGGAAGTGATAAATTGCCGCAAATAAATTCCACCGCCCCTCGTCCCAAACCGAAAACCGAATCTATACCCTTTTTCATGGCTGTGTAGATTCAGAGTTTAGACAAGCTTACGCTTTGGTCAGGCTTATGAGGTATGAACAAAATCAAAATTTTGTTTCAGAAGCATAACCAAAAATGCAGGGATCAAGTGTAGTTGCGAGGGGGGTGGGCTAGTGGACATATTTTTTGTAATAGAACCCCTATTCATAAATTTGCATTTTCTGAGCTATGACCCCTTAAAAATTGCATTTTCACTGTTTTGGGAAGTTAACGTTTGAAGTTTGAAGCCAAAAATGGCTATAATTATTGTTTTTGGATTTCTTTGAGTGTGTTATGATGTTTTAAGGTTATATATAATGTTTTATCGTCTAGCGTCTAGGCTCAGCTGGCAGGATTCTCTAGGCTAAGCTGGCAGGATTTTTCCTGAAAATTTCGATTTTTTGGTACCTAAGCCGGAACCTAAGCCTAAGCCCTAAGCCTAAAGGCCGATTCACATGGTGCGTTTTTGCCGCTGCGATTTTGACGCAAAACGCAGGCCGCAGGGTGTCGCACAAAACGCAGCGTCTGAACAAACGTTGCACCTCGCAAACTATTTTGCTGCTCTTTACTGTTCTAAAAATATGACAAACAGTTTAGCGAATATTGTTGAAACCAACACGTCCGCAGCATCAAAACGCACTGAAATCGCAAGCCGAATCGCAGTCTGGGGCCGTATTCTCAAAATAACCTGCAGGTAAAGTTAGGCTAACTTTACAGTGGCGTATTTAGGAAAGGGGGCTGGGTGGGCTGCAACCACCCCCCCCCCTTAGCGGTTTGAGCCCCCCCCCCTTAGAGGGTCGCAGACCCCCCCCTTTCGGAAAATACAAAAGCTGACAAAAGTGTTTCTGATATATACCTCCATAATTGACAAATTCTACCTTCAAAATTTAAAAAAACTCTACATTTTTTCCGTTCTGTTGATGTTTTTTCGACTTAGATACCTTTTTTCTTTGTGCATGCCTATATATATGCCAGGTCTATCATACATGTAACAGCACCAAAATCTTGGGTACCCCTCCCCCCCTTGGTGGGACCCCCCCCCTCCCCTGCGTCAACTCATTTTTGACCCCCCCTCCCAAAAATGACACACTTTTTGCCTTTTTTGACCAAAAAACACCGATTTTGACAATTTTTAGCGAAAATTGTGGTAAAAATCGCTTAAATTTCACGAAAAACTGCCGATTTTTTCAAATTTTGGCCAAAATTTCACTCCTGCCGGGACCCTCTTCCCTCTTTTTCCCCTGGCGGGACCCCTCCTTCCGCCGGGACCGAATTTTGGCGGGGGTCTTACCCCCCCATCCCCCCCAAACTACATGTATGAGGTCTATTGTTAATTAATTGATGTCTGACATGTTTGTATAGTCAGATAGGATAAAAAATACAAAATTAGTACAATATTTTTTGCTTTGCTGCATACATGTTTATATTTTTTTGCATACATGATATTTTTTGCGATTTTTGCACTTTTTGTTAATTAATTTTTGAAGCATATGACACCAATCTGCAGTGGCGTAGCTACAAAAAATTTCGGGGGGAATGACTTCTTTTTTAAAACGTGTTAAAAATGCTTTTAATTGCTATTTTAACGCTAAAAACGACACATATTAGCAATTTTCGGCCAATTTATAGTTTCTGTATAATAAAATTCGCCAGTCGACCATTTGGAACTTTGAATGGTGATCTGCTAACGGTACGTGTATCCGCGTCTCGTGTGTCACTTTGCAGCCCTAAAATTGCAACACACATCAGAAACAGTCATTTTTGACGACGGATCAGAACAAGCCACCTGGCAAAACCATATTGCAACGATACATAAATCATCGCAAAACCCCAATTTTTGAACGCAGAGATAAAATAGCCTACGCTGGCCCATAGCGCAAAAATATTCACTCCAACTCTTATGTACGCAGCTATACACAAAGGGCTTTTCTTCCCGCCAAATGGACGTGACTTTTATTCCCCGCTCGACTATAACGTTTATATACGAGGTCATAGGCCCTCGGGCCTATTTTTCTGATCCATGGGCTTAAATATTGTCTAATTTTTTTAAATATTTTTGTTTATTTCATGTAAAAAGTGCAGTTGTCAATGCAATGTCGACGTTTAAAAACTCGAAGAGCTACAACTTCTGAGGGCTGCAGCCCCCAGACCCCCGCAATGTTCAGTGCTTGCTGCAGATCCACTATTGTAGTTTATCGATTACAAACTCAAACAAGGTCCGAGGGTTCCCGCTACCGCCAGACCCCCTTTGGTCGGCGGTGGCTCACTGTCGCTCCGCACCCCCCCCCCCCTTTGCGAAATCCTGGATACGCCACTGTAACTTTACCCACAGGTAAGGTGAAGGTAAAGTTAATTCTGTGGGTAAAGGTAAAGCTAAAATTGAAAACAAGGGAAACATCAACCATTGAGGTTAAAAATTTGCACAATACATTAACTTTAGGTGAAAAACTACTTTTCTTGCCCGGATATTAAAGATAACCTCAGCTATCAAGTTGGCTTTCGTCACTGTTTGAGAATACGATGTTACCTTCACCTTACCTGTGGGTAAAGTTAGCCTAACTTTACCTGCAGGTAATTTTGAGAATACGGCCCCTGGCGTTTAAAACGCTGCGGAAATATCGAGACGCATGCATTCCGCACATATATGAATTAATTGAGGCCCAGTTTGAAATCGGTAAAAAATTGGACGTTTCAGGTGAATTTGGCCAATTTTTTTGAAAGAACGGATTCTGATTTTTATTCTAGATTCTGATTTTTATTCTAGATTCTGATTTTTATTCTCGAGATTCTGATTTTTATTCTCGAGATTCTGATTTTTATTCTCGAGATTCTGATTTTTATTCTCGAGATTCTGATTTTTATTCTCGAGATTCTGATTTTTATTCTCGAGATTCTGATTTTTATTCTCGAGATTCTGATTTTTATTCTCGAGATTCTGATTTTTATTCTCGAGATTCTGATTTTTATTCTCGAGATTCTGATTTTTATTCTCGAGATTCTGATTTTTATTCTCGAGATTCTGATTTTTATTCTCGAGATTCTGATTTTTATTCTCAAGATTCTGATTTTTATTCTCGAGATTCTGATTTTTATTCTCGCGGATTGCCGTGCCTTGATTTATTACAAAGTTTATTATTGCTATTGCTGCATTTTCCATATTATTTCCTTGCTGCGGGGATGGATGTGTGCCACAAATGCAATCAATCCTTGCGACCAGCTGACCCTAACGTCGAATGCTTTTGTTGCAAATACCTGTTCCACTATTCTTGTGCACAGATTCGTTTGGACACTGCCAGAAGCTTGATGAACGCGGAGAAACCCCATCCCCTTGCCTATTTGTGCCTTAAGTGCAAGGAGGTTATCCCACAGGTACCAAACCTGTCAACCCAGCTGAATAACTTGAAGTCTGAACTGATGACCATCCGGGCGGCTCAGGAGAGTCCAGAGAAGCCTAGCTCTGTTCCTGCTGATCTGGCTGCTCACCTGGCGGGAATTACGGACCGGCTTGGTGTTCTGGACCATAAGATTGAGTCTCTAGCTTCATCATTGGATCTGAATAGAATCTTTACGGAGATGACTCGGACAGTGGTTACATACATGGGCAAGACCCGGGATTAACCCGGGATTTTCCCGGGTGGACCGCGCGACCGCGCAGCGTTCGAAGTTGGACCGCGCAGCCCGAGCGGAGCGAGGGCTGCTCTTAGTAACTATAAGGACCGCGTGCATAATAACGGACGTGAGAGTTGACAGCGCAGTCTAACCGTAGATTGAATGCGCAGTCTAACTCGCAACCCTTTGACTGCACAGTCTAACTCGAGATTGAGTGCGCAGTCCAAATAGTCTGCTCATTGACCGCGCAATCCTAATGACTGTGCAGTCTAATTCTAGATTGATTGCGCAGTTAAACAAAAGTTAAACTGCGCAGTCGGTATATAAGATTTGCGCAGGCAATTAGTAGTTACACTGCGGCCACTGCGCAGTCCAAATAGTCTGTGCAGGCGCAGTCAAAATAGAGGTAGACTGCGCAGTGCGCAGTCAGTAGGATTGCCCAGCCAATACGAGTTGGACCGCGCAGTCCAAAACTACAAATAGTCCGCGTAGTCCAACTCTTCATTGATTGCGCATTCCTAATGATTGCGCAGTCTAACTCTAGATTGATTGCGCGGTCCCTCCTTCGGTTTTTATTGCCCGACCGAAAAAATTTTCGATACGTCTCCAACTGACCAAATTAATTGACCTAAAACTTGACAAAATATATTTTTGTTCTGGGGGCTGCCGCCCCCATACCTCTGCAACTTTTGGCTCACTATTCGTTGTTATTAGCTTTCATCAACATTAAAGCCTATGCATTTCTACAAGAGTACATTATGCAGAATTTACTTGTGGAATATACTGTCAGATGTGACGTTCCCATCTTTTGTTTTAATTGTACTTTCGGAAAAAATTTTTGATACGTCTCCAGTTAACCTAATTCAGCCTAAAAATTTAAAAACTCCAATTTTACGTTTTCTGCCCTAGACCCCTGCAGCCTGTGCCTCAGTGATCGGGTTTGCAATGCGAATTTACGTGTTAAAATTACTAAAAAGTGCATTTTAACCCATCACAAAAACTCAGAAAGTCTTCCCCCTGAAACTTTTTTCTAAATGGGCGACTGACAGTGAATTTATTTAGATTAAAAATGACTCCAAACTACATTTTGCAATGGACCTTCTCGACTGGGGTGAAGGGACCGCGCAAGAAATTGTTAGTTTTCCCGGGTTCATTTCAACCACCTTGCCCATGTATGAGTGGTTAGCTGTACTACTGATGTTATTTTTAAAAGTATGGCAGAGCTGGACGAGCGTCGTGAGAAGAAGGACAATGTCTGTATTTTTGGCCTGCCGGAAATGCGGGACAAGTCCGATCTAGAGCAGGTGGGGGACATTTTGGAGCGAGCCGGCCTGCAGCGAACCTTTATAGTGGAGGTTTGGCGCGATGCCGCCCAGCATAATGGTCCCCGCTTGTTGAAAGCCCGAGTTAGTCATCAATCAGCCAAACGCGAAATTCTTGAAACTGCCAGGGCAAAAAAGTTTCCCAAGGAATTGGGTGTCCGTCGGGATTTGACCTATAAGGAAAGAGCGGCGAAGCGAGAAGCTGCGGCACAGTATCGCAAAGGCAATCTCTCGATGAATGTTCAGCCTCATTTCCCGCTGTATGAATCTTCGTGGGCTGGGGGACCAAAATACCAAGGGGGTACCGCTAGTCTGACCAGCGATCATGATTCAGCCTCCTTTTTGGGGCATCAGTTGCCCCAACGTGGGAGTGGTCAAGATGGGACTATGGGCGTGGAGGTGGCATATGGGGGGGCCCCGGGCGTGGGTGCGCCGGGGAATGGTGACTTTGACTTGGACAGCACCGAATTGAGGGATCCGATTGGTTTGGAGGATGGGGATATGGGTCGATCTGATGGGCGTGCGACTGGTGAATTGGGTGCACGGGGTCAAGTTGGACGGGGGGGCACGATGACCGGACGTGGGAGCCTGGCCGGTGGCTCTGGCGGCTGGGATGCTAGCGGGGGCAGTGCGCGTGGGGGTGGGGGAGCAGGGTCGCGGGGGCAGGGGGTGCCGAGGACTGCCCGAGCTAGCTCTGTTCCTGGTGCCAGTAGCTCTGCCACAACATATGCGAACGTTGCCACACCAGAGGCCCAGAAAAAGAAAACCCATGTCAGTCAGGGAAACGTGTGAACTTGGTTGGTGATTTGTGTTATAAATTAAGTTTTGTTAAAAATCCAGAGTTACTGGCTTTTTGGTATGCAAATGTTAATGGATTGAGCAACAAAAGATGTGAGTTAGATCTGATCTTAGAGACCTATAACATTGATATTTTTGGCATTTCTGAAACTAAGTTAAGCATGGACCTTACAGATAGCTCTATCGTGTGGAATAAAAAGTTTCATATTTTCAGAAAAGATAGGGATTCACGTGGGGGTGGTGGTGTCTGTATTGGGGTAGACAAATCTTTGAAATATTTATTTTCACCAGTGAATAATTTTTTAGCTTCTGAGTGTCTCGCTGTTGATATTATATTAAGAGACTGTAAATTGCGTTTTTGTACATTTTACCGTCCACCGAATGATTCGCCTGCCCTAAAATTGTTGGCTAATGATATTGATATATGTATGCAACAGTGTAAATGTGATGTTACTGTTGTTGTGGGGGACTTAAATCTACCTGGTGTAAACTGGTCTTGTTGGTAATCTTCATCAGCTGTGACTCGGGAATTTCTTAATTGTATAAGTAAATTCGGATTTAAGCAACTGATCAATTTACC
>JASANF010002173.1:0-27017 GCA_030248245.1 Trissonchulus sp. WLG1_4 | reverse complement strand
ATGTCTTTTGTGGTTGCTATGGTTACGTAACTGCTGCTCGAACAAGCGACTGCCCAATCAGAAGCGGAGCTCGCGTTTGACTGGCCAGCCACATGTTGCATAAAACGTCAACATGTTGCCTGAAAACGACCAGCGCATCTGCCTTTACTAAAACACAGGCAGGTTGGAGAGTGTCTCACTCTTCTTCAATATAGAGTGGGACGCTATTATGTACTCTTGGTGATGTGGATCGGATCGGCCGATTAGGGGGTCGGATCGGATCGAATAGCTGAATTTGCCGGATCGGATCGGCTTTAAAATTTCGGATCGCGATCCAGATTGGTAGTATAAATTTTGAGTCTCGACCACTAAGTTTCGTAATTTGACAAAATTTTGCTAATTTAGAAAAGTTTCCGAGCGATCAAAACAAACGCACAAGTATTTGCATCACAATTTCGGACCGATCCGATCCGATCCACATCACTAATGAACATTATTATTATTAATATAAAATAAATATATAAATTAAATCAAAAATAGTTACTCCGAATCCAAGTAGTCGATAATCACTGTCTGTCATATCCACGTGAATATCCATTGTGAAAATGTGTCGGTGGGTGTAAAGACGCGTAGTGCAGTGACTGGAACAAAAATGATTGCTTCTCAGTTTCTCGCCTCTGACAGCAAGAGGTAATAATCTTTGATTGAGTTCTTAAACTTTAAATATTAACTTTTTAAACGTTTTAAATGCAAAATTAGATTAGTATCAATAGAGATTCTCAGATTCATATAAATTTTTGCTTTTCAGGTCGCCTATCATCATTCGATATAAAACACACATCGTCATGTTATATTTTCTAATAGTACTATCGTTTATGACACTTACTTAATTATTCTCGTCGTTTGAATATGTACGCCTCAAGCTCGGGTTTATATACCACTTTTACCACTTTTTTCGAACCGAAATTAATCATGCGTAACGTGTTTACCTCAATTGACTAGAATTCAAGCTCATCCCTAAGGTTATCCCCATTTAAAATTAGTTAAACACATTTATTTATTTCCTTAAAATTAGTCAAACACACAATTAATTTATTCTTTAGAATTAGTTTCCTTGTTCTATTTGTCTACTTATTTATGCTATTTTGCTTTATTATTTATTCTGGTTGGCTCTACTTTATTCTGGTTGGTGGCTTGCCAAAGTTTACCTTCCAACCGATGTGCCAAATGTACACAAAGCATCGGCTCTGCTACCAAGGACTCTGGCGGGATGCAGGGCACTCCAATCCAGGGTCGTCACTTTTTGCAATGAGAATAACACTTCATCAAACAGTTTTTCATGGTTAACTAAAAAAAGCAATAAAAAGAATAGAACAAATTTGATACCGAATCGTCTTCAACATTTTGTTTGTCTTTTAGTCAGCTGGCAATTTTTAGCTGCAGGTAATTTTGAGAATATGGCCCCTGAGTACAGGCTATCAAAAGAAATCCCAAAATGCAACAATGACCTACAGAAAACTACGACAATACACTTACACTTACCACAAGACAATAATCTATATCAGTTAACAATAAAAAAACTTATCAACAGTCATCACTGAAACAGTACCGTTGTTGTTCTCTGGTAATCTAAATTCTAGCAGAACTAGTTCACAGCCCGGATCATGCGGTTCGCTCCACTTTTCAATATCATTACCAACTTCCGACCGCGCCGCACTCTAAACCAAAAAATGTTTGATTCAATTAATGCTTAATCTGCTTAACCCCTTCATTCATAATCTTGCTTCAGAGCAACAATTAGCACTATCTCATACTATTGAATTCTATCAAGTGTCGGGCTTATGTTTCACAGAATCAGTTACTTCACGATAATGCCTTAGGTATCCGAGTGATGTGAGCCGGTGACCGAGTGGTCAGTCGTGACTATTTTGCCACAAAGTGGCACTGTGAGGCAGACTGAGTCTGTGACGGCAGATCAAATCTCAGCCGAAGCTTGGACTTACTGCAATTTACAAAAATTCATGGAGGAAAGGCTTGAACAGTATTTATACGTTTATTAGTGTGTTTCTTTCTAAGGTCAACAGAACTGCCCTTTGGCGCAACAGCAAGCATTAATTAGCAGGCCAACTCATGACCCTAACTTCAAATAAGTATTATTTTTTCGCCGTAGAAAACCATACAAACTAACTTGAACAGCCGAATCCGGCATTCTTTTTGATTTCAGTTCTGAAGGGGGGGGGTAGGGGACTACCAGCAGCTGAGAAAAACCAAACCACGGAGTAAAACCACTGCAACCCGCATTCACGCGATAGAGTGGGAGCTGAAAAACAAATGACATTAAGACAAGGTCATACTGTATCAGAAAGTCAAGACTCAAGACACAAGAATGCAGGGTGTCCGATCTATGATCGACGAAAAAATCAAAAAAATAAGGAGTGATCGACCTTTTTTCTTCATTCTGTGTCTTTCCGGCATTCCAATGTACCGACATACGCTTTCAGGTTTAACTAAGCAGAAACTGCTACAGGAATCTTACAGACAATAAAAACATCCAATGTGTTTTTTGTCAAAAACTGTGCGTCGCCTGACACACATTGGGCCCAATTCAAGAATTTACCTGAAAGTTTTAACTGTTCAAAACAATTTAGCCAAATAAACATGGCTTTCCAAAATTGCAAAACCTAGGTCCAAAACGTCATTAATAAGTCAGAAACAGCCAAAGTAAAGTATTAGACTTTTCAAAAGTTGTATGTAGTAGGGCACGAAAGTTAAATTTTAACTTTAACTAAAACTAAAAAAAAGTTAGGGGTCCTATTTTAACTTCAACTACAAAAAAGTTGCAGGTCTTACTTTAATTGTACTTTACTTAAATTAAAACACCCTTACTTTAACTTTAAAATTAATTTAAAAAGTTATATATATATATATAAGTCGTTGATCTTGGGCTTACTTTAACTTTTAACAAATAGCACCGGAACCTTACTCAACTGTAACTTAAATTCAAGCCATGGCCTTACTTTAACTTAAATGAAAATGGTCTAACTTTTTTGCCCTAGTATGTGGTTTTATAAAGATAAATTAAACATAGCTTACACGGCCCTATAGGCAGGTCCAAATTTCTATTGGAAATTCAGGCAGATTTAGAGTGCGTTTGTTAAACAGCCCTTGTGAATCATGATCTAGAAAAACGCGTTCTATATATATTTGAAAAAAATTTGTGTTCAGAATCCGTTTCGATTTTTTGCACGCTGATTTAGGGAAACTGCTTTGAAACGAAGGGCCGATTCCTAAAATGGATTAAACGGATTAGAATAAGATTTATTTTGTCAATAACTTCTGACATCGACTATGAATTCAGAAAAAATTTGCAACAGCAAACGTATATACTATGTACCACTTCCCGCTTGGCACAAAATTTTGTATGTTTATCTCACCATTGAGATTAATAAATTTTAATCTAATCCGTTTAATCCATTTTAGGAATTGGCCCTAAGACTTAGACCGAGTCTAAGTTAAACATGCTTTGTAAATCCAACCAAACTTGTAAGTACCCTTTGGTCTACTGCCAAAACTGTCGTTTCACTACGTTCTAAGACCATGTCCACATACGCTACTCTAAACGCGAAATTGTATGTCTCAAGAGTTTTAAGCCTAAAGCACTCAAGTTATGTTCTTGCACAAATATCAGAATATATTAAGTAATACGTAGACAAAAGTTCAAACTGAACAAACTGAAAATAAGATGAAACACTTCCAAAAACCAAAGGGACGCAAAGAAAATCATTAAGTTTATTATACTTAACCACAAAATACAATACACAGTCAATTAAGATCAATAGTGTCTGATTTATTTATTTAATTATAGGTAAAACTACCGCTGATGCTGCACTTTGTTAGCTAACAATTTGTAGGCGCTTTATTTTCTGAAGCGAAATAAGTACAGCTACATTACATAAATTTTCGTTCAGTGAAATAAGCTTTAAAATGAATAAATAAAATTTAGATGTCTTTATTGGCATAAAATATCCATTATTACTGTTAATTTTGTTCAAAAGTAGAAACAATACAATAATACAATTAATTCATACAACAAAATGCACCTTAAAATATGCAACTTAGACTATAGTCTATACAGCTCAGCAATTACAGTCTAAAGACATATAGTCGGTCGGTTATAAGTTGAGCCACGGGCTTTTCAAATCCTTCAGATCCTTTTTTAGTTCTAAAATCTGTTTTTCTGCCTTCTCAGTGAAATGAAAAATTTGTTAATACTGTTGCGTAATAAATATTCCCCCTTATTTAATTCTACCTTATTTTTTTATCAGTAAATACTTAAAAAGCATCAGAATTCACAAGCACAACATCGGAAACCCAATCAAAAAAATATCACAATAACACAGTCATCATTCTAGATCCATTTCTTCTTCTTTCTCTTCCTCTTCTTTCTTCTTCTTTTCTTTTTCCTGGCTGCTGCGATTCGATCCCCCGCCCCCTGAGCCGCCGGCCTCTCGCTCTACCACTTCAGCCACTGACGTCGGCTCTGCGGCAGTGTCTGACGCAGTTGCGCCAGTGGATCCGGCGTTGGATGACGCAGTACTGGCCCCAGTTGCGCTCGGAGTCCCAGAGGAAGGGGGAACTACAACAAAAAGGGCGACATGGGCATGGAAGGGGTTTACCACAACCCCCCCAGATCGGTGTTTTGACAAAATTGTGGCTCACGAAGTTAAAACGGCGGAAAAATTGCTCCGCACATCCCCCCCGCCCAGAATTGGCTAGCTGCCGACGTATGCACTGGAGCATATAGCCAGTTTGACCACAATCTCGCTAAACTCTATTATTAGACTATTATGTGGTGTTTTACATAAATACAGCGCTACGTTTATTATATTATAAAGCGAAATATTATATAGTAGCACCCGTTTAATATATACACTCGCATACATGTAACGCATAACGGGGTTACAATTTTTTTGGGGGCCCCTCTCCGGCCAAATTTTGGGGACCCCTATCCCCTTGGTCGACAACAAATACCCAAAATTTTGCAAATTTTTGTAAAATTTTCTCAAAAATCTGCCATTGTTCTGAATTTTACCCAAATTTTGGGGACCCTCCTCCCCGGCCCCCAGATTTTTGTGGAACCCCCCCCATCACCCCTCATACATGTATGTACACCCGTACGGTAGTGTGACACTGGAACCGACAGTCTATTCTAATCCTAGACCAACTGGCTAGTACCTTGAATAGTAGCCAGGATACTTTGTAAATCAGACAACTGCACTCGCCGGGTCGCCTCTGCGCTCGACGCTGCCGCACTGGCCGGAGTTTCACGACTAAAATTAAAAAGTTCAGTAAACTTAGTAATAGGATGTTTTTAAGGTGATGCCGTGATTTTTACCGCAATCTTGCTATATGAGCCGACCCTAAGGTTATGTCACATTTTTGAGCTAACCAATTCCTGTGCCGACTTTAATGGACAAAAGAGGACGATTTTAGTGGACTAAAGATAAGACGTCAATTACGCACACATTTCCATTTCCTGCGCTGGGCATATTGTGCTTATACACACAGCAGCTGATCCATTCCTGCGCCAACGTATAAAATTTGTTACTTAATGTCCTATTAATTACTAAACTTGGACTTACTCAAGGAGCCAAATGTTACTTAATAAAAAGTAACGTGACTAAGTAATAAAGGGACTGTAACAAAATTAAGGTTTTACTATTTACTAAACAGGTTCTAACAAAATTCAAGTCCAGATAAAAAGGGTCGCCCCCCTCCCCCACAAAAACTATGCCAGCACAATTTAATCGCTTCAACTGCTTAGACGTTGTACATTGAGCGCTGCAGTGATTGAGCGAGCCTACTTAGTGGACGGTGGCGTCTCCAAGTCTCCCAGTCCCCCGGTGTGCGGAGTGTCCAGCCCCGCCGAGTCCTGGCCCATGCCGCGCCCGAACAGACGCGGAGAAAGACCGCTGCCAGCTCCGATCAAATCTGAAACAAAAATGACAAAACAACAACTTTTGCATTAACATGCATCCAACATTTAGTGAAGGTTTCATCGCTTATTTGTGTTCAACAAGCACAGCTACCTGCACAACTTTACACTGTGGTACATTATACACTTTGAATGAATCACTCACATTGAAACAAGCGCTTGACAACGAGAATGAACTCAAACAATCAAACGAACTCACTGAACAGCTGCATGAATTGATTTTGGTCGATGTTGGCCAGCGAACTATTTAGTTCGTCCATCTGTTCTGAGCTCATGTTGTCCGCTGAAATATAAAAACCAAGTTCAAATTGATCAAAAAATGATTCAGGCCCATAAGAAAACCAAATGCTACTCAAACGTCATTTGGCAACAACTATATGATGGCTTTTTGGTGTTTATTCTTCAAAATCAAGGAAAGCACAAATCCAACCGAGGCGCTTTATTTCTGAAAAATGACAAAATGCCCCACTGCTAAAATGACTAACACAATATATCACACGTCTTTATGTTGCAATACTTCAGGCATTGTAATCTGACCTAGATCATATAAAATCCAAAGAAGTAATGCATGAAAAAATTTTACATAAAAGTATTCGGAAACAACATAACACGAGAGGATGGTAAAAAAATAAGAAAAGAGCATAAAAGCGCCAATTCAGTACTAGAGATAATAATGACTTTGCTAAAAACGTATCCATATCATATAACCTAACCCACCGGATCCGCCGGACATTCCTCCAGTGCCAAACAGCTGTTGCATGAGGGCCAGCTGTTCGGGGCTGAGGCCAGCAAGTGAGTCGGCGGGGGTGCCTCCCCCACGCCCCCCGGGGAACAGGCGACTGCCCCCTCCCGCCGTCCGGCCCCCGCTGCTCTGGCTGGAGACCGCTGACGGTCCATGATTCAGCAGATCGTTCACCTTCTTGAAAGTTTCCTCGTCTTTGTCCGCTTTCGGTTCCTGTAGAACAATAATAAAAACCATGGAGCAAAACAGACATCAAAAAGAATAACGTTTATCAGCACAGATGTATGAGGGGGGGACGGGGGGATCCCGCCAAAAAAAAATCATGGGGCCTCGGGGAGTGTCCCGAAAATGTGGGCAAAATTTAGTAAAAATGGCACTGTTTAGGGAAAATTTTACAAAATATTACAAAAACGACGGCACAATTAGTGGCTCACGAAGAAAAAATTCGCGGAAAAGTTGCTCCCCCGATTAGAATTCGCTAGCTGCCCACGTATGCTTGTCAAGTGTCATCATCATTTTAGTACGATACAATGTGATAATGAACGTCGGTTCTGAGCAGTTATAAAACGTAGTGTTATTTGACGGCTTTATGAAAATATATTCACGTATATAGATGTTCTTCTTCTTTTATTACAATATACCATATATAGTATGGTTCACTTTTGCGTACCGTCGAATATAAGCATTAAAGTCCACTGATTGAACTCAGTCTTGTAGAAACGTACCTGCATCCAAAAAAAGTATTTTCGCTGAGACCCTTTCATTTTAAGCAGGAATACTCTTCCAGACTTGCATTGCTTCACCTTCAAGAATTCGGCATCTTCCGGAAAAATAATCAAATCCTGAAACAATAAAGTCTATAGTATACACAAGATATTTATTAAAAATAAACAACACATATATACATATTCAAAATTCAATCAATCATTATATATGTGTTTTCCTTTTCCAACAGTACAGGATCGTTCTAATGGAACGATCAAGGTTGATACAGTAGAGGATCACATGGTAAGTAATGGTCTACATATCGCTTACAAGCCACAATATAGTGACTTGTTAACTTTGCTTAGAATAGGGGGGCTTTTTGCGTAAAATAAAACCAAACCAGGGTTTTTTTTTGTGCAAAACCCTGTGCAAATGCACACTTTTTTAAAATTTTGCACACAAAAATTAAAATTTTGCACAATAATGCACAGTGCCCGACGGGCCGGTGATAAGCTCAGAATGCACAGTTTTGAATGAAAAATCGAAAAATTTTTCCTGGGGGCTGCGGCCCCCAGACCCCTGCAACTTACTGGCTTTCTCTCCCTTGTTATTGTCTTTTGTCCAAGCCTCTACACGTGTACATGTGTCTGATGTGACGCTTTGGCTCTTATTTCCCTGTCGGAAAAATTTTCGATACTTCTTGTTCAAATTAAAATAATCTCCACTTTTTTCTGAAACTCCTGCTACCTACTTTATGACTTAGTGGTCTTGTATATATTTGCAATTCAAATTTTTGTGTTAGATAGAATTGCAAAAACGTGCATTTTAATCCATTACAAAAAATGGAAAAGTCCCCGATTTTTTATGTGTACACCACTGCAAATATGTGTCGTTTGTGGCTTAAAAGTTGCACTTAGGTGCAATTATAATTCATTTCCAAAAATCGAAATGCCATTTCCCAACAAAAAATTTTTTCGCAGAAAAATCTTCACATCCTCCTGAAATCCTACATTGGCTTCCACTATTAGCAAAATGTGGCATGTATACAGCAGTGCGCGTAAAAAAGCTCCCTGTTCGTCGGCGTACGACGAGCTTCATGCTTCGCGAAAAGTGACGAACGGTGGCCGGAAAGTGACGCACAAACAATTTTCATTTTTTCACTTTTTTACATTGAAATGTGTTTTGGAGCACTTTTTGAAAAATTTTGTTGTCACTTTCCGGCCAACCTTGGTCACTTTTCGCGAAGGATGAAGCTCGTCGGACGCCGACGAACAGGGAACTTTTTTTATGCACAATACTGTATAAGCGGAACGTGCCTGTTTTCAAACTTTTACACAAAGGGCGCCTTTTTGGTGTTTGTGTGTTCCCAACAGGGCTGTGATAAGCTCATAATGCCCCGTTTTAAACTAAAAATTGAAAAAATTTCCTGTGGGGTTGCCGCCCCCAAAACCCCGCAGACCTACCGCATCTGCTTTTGTAAATTAAAATGGTTCACGGAGTAAAGGATTGCTACACCCGGAGAAAATCCTGAATCTGCCAATTCTACGATTTCATATACAATAAAAACGTATATACGTACCTCTAGAGGTATAAAATGTGTATATTTACCATTAAATGGACAAAAAACGCATATACTTTTTGCACAAAAAAATAAAATTTTGCACACTAAAATTAAAATTTTGCACAATTATGCACACAAAATTTTTTGAAAAAAAAAACCCTGAACCAAACTCTCTGCCTTGAAAAAAGGTTCTATTACCAATGCGTACGCAAACTGTTTTTACCGTGTTTTTCTTATTCTTTATATATGTACACTAATTACATTTAACACTGTCATTTTTAGCCATAATCAAAAAAACTCGACAAAAATAAATAAAATTTACGTCTTCAACAGTGCCGCTAGTTCTGTCTTTCCAACAGAAATGCATCAGGGTATCATCCGATTGGTATAAATAGACCAAACCCTTGCGTTTGTCTGGATTGACCATTTTGGTTGTGGTCTGAAAAGTCATTTTTCCAGCTCGAAATTCAACCAAATTTTGGCTCTGCTGATGCTGACGAGAGGGTCCAAACATCATGGTTATTTCAAAAGAGAACGGAAGATAATAGGAAAAATGTCTACAAAAACACACAAAAGTCACTAAATAAATATACATACAACTTATCGTTTCTCAGGGCTACTATAGTAATAATATATGTAATCCAGCACAGGTAAACTGGTGATCCGAATTTTCTCTTTATAACCGTTTTACACTTCGAAGGTATGTAATTCGGAGGTTGTTAGGAGCCTTTTATGCATATTTCGTAGCGTTTTCGGACAGTTTAATTGAAAATTCTGATGTTTAAATTTTGTCCGAAAAATCTGTGAAACTATTATCAAAAATTGGAATTTACTTAAGACAAAATTCGGACATTTTTAAGATGTCTTATTTTTCTATAAAAAGCCATTTTTATTTATTTATTTTCTATCTTTATCTTTATTTTTATCTTTATCTTTGTCTTATTTTCTATTAGACAGAAATGGCGTAAATTTAATATGATTTTCTTTTAAATTGTCTTAAATTTATCTTAATTTCAAGGAATCATTTTTGGAGGGTTATACACCTCCCGTGTCGTGTGAGATACTGGAATTAAGGACTGAGCCACATGACAAAAAATTGTAGAGGTTTATAAATTTACTTGCAAGGTGATTTTTTCGCATTTTTAGGTAAAGAGCTATAAACTGGGTACATATTCCCTATAAATCACCTCACCATGTGATCTAAGACTTTGGAAGGTATTCGGAGGGATTTCGGACTATTTTATAGGTAGGGATCGACCGGATATCCGGATCCGGATCCGGATCCGGCCGGATCCAGTGGATCCGGATCCGGCGCCGGATCCGGATCCAAACCTGCCGGATCCGGATCCAGTATCAAATTGGCACTTCTTGACGACAACTATTTGTTCCAAGGGTCCCCCCTTTGGTTTTTATTATCCGGCCGGAAAATTTTTCTGATGCGTCCCCCCCAATTGACCAAATTCGGCCTAAAAATCAAAATTTTCCCACATTTTTTCCTGGGGGCTGCCGCCCCCAGACTCCTGCAACTCTTTGGCTTACTATTCCTTGTCATTATCTTTCAGCAAAGCCTATACATGAGTACATTATGCTGCATTTGCATGTCTACACGAGTATAGTATGCTGCATTTAGTTGTGTAAAACACTGTCTTCTGTCTGACGTGACATTCCTTGTCGGAAAAAAATTTCTGATACGTCTCCAGTTGACCAAATTCAACCTAAAAATCGAAAAATTCTTCATTTTTTCCTGGGTGCACCACTGGTTTTTACTACAAACAGACTCAATTCATTGCCCTCGATATGGCTGCGGTATAACGACTTAGCGTAAAGTTGAAAAACGCTATTATAAAAAGTCAAAACATTTCTTCAGACCCCCGCCCACCCCCCGAAATCAAAGTCTGGGACAGTCAGTTGTCGATTTAGACAAAAAATTTTTGAAAATTTTTTCATTTTTGGAAAAATGTCTGTGTGTCTCAGGCTGGATCCGGATCCGGATCCGGATCCGGATCCGGCCGGATCCAGTGGATCCGGATCCGGATCCGGATCCGGCAGAAATTTTGGATCCGGTCGATCCCTATTTATAGGGTATTCGGAGGCTTTTGGACGTTTTAATAAAAAATTCGGATGTCTCAATTTTAAGAAATATTTTCCGAATTAGTAATTAGTAATAATAGGAAAGGAAAAATTTATATAATGTAAAAACGTTCAAATAAATTTCGGAAAAAGTAAGAAGGTGTCCAGGAACCAGTGACGTATTTAGGGATGCGGCTGGGCCTGGGATTTATTTATTTTTTAGAGACTTTATATATTTTCAAAAAAATACAGTTTGAGTCAACTAATTTTTTTCAAAAATTTAAAAACCACTGCACATTCGTTAGTACCACCTTAAAGTGGCGCTCCTGAAATGTGGGTTTTGGCCATTATTATGAAAACGCGCAAAACGAACACCGGAAAACCAGTCCTCTGAATTGTATCTGAAATTTCTGTAAACTAAGTTTTGTGGGAGTGGGTAAAACCCAGCCACCCTGCCAGCCCCGGCCCCAGCCACCCTTGGGTAAAACCCAGCCACCCCACACATGAAAACCAAGAGTGTGAAAAATATCCAAACAAATTTTTATATTTTCTCACTGGATTCTCACGTGTGAATATAGTGAGAAAAACATGAAAATATTTCTCACTTGTTTTTGCCGTTTATCAGATGCGCAGTGTTTCTCACCGGAATCTCATGTGCGAAACCAGTGAGAAAAATTTCTCACTCTTTTCACTCTTTATTCCTACTCTTTTCTCATACCAAAAACTAGTGAGAAAATGGTTCGAACATATTCTCACTCAATTCGCACTTGTTTTAAACTCTTTTCCGACGTCTAAAACCAGTGAAAAAAATAGTGAGAAAATTTTCTCACTCTTTTCTCACTGTTTTGTCACTCTCTCAATACTTCTGTCAACGTCGGAAACCCAGTGAGAAAATTTCTTACTATTTTCCAGCGTCCGAAAACAGTGAGAAAAAAGTGATTTTTAATTTTTTTTTAAAATTTTAAAATTTTTACAAAAGGTTTGTGCGCTCCAAACTGGAATATGCTTCAGAAGCGTGGTCGCCATGGTTAAAAAAAGATATAGTATTACTGGAAAGTGTACACCGCAGACTTACAAAGCGTTTTCCACAATTAAGGTTGGAAACGTATAAAAATCGTTCAAAAATTCTGCAACTATATACTCTCGAAAAACGAAGATTAATGTCTGATTTAGTTTTTTTATACAAATTGATATTTGGATATATAAATTTTGCTGATTTTTTCAGCTTCTCATCCGTTGGAACAACAAGAGGGAGTTAACTAAAACTAGAGCTTCCAAAATATTGAGCAAAATATTCCGTATTGAGCCTGCTCAGAGACCCAGGAATATGAAGAAGAAGAAGAGCTTCCAAAATTTAGACTGGACAGTAGAAAATATTTTTTCACTAGCAGATAGTTCCTGTGCCTGTCTGGAACTCGCTCAATGATGATATTGTTACTAGCAGCTCAGTTGAAAGTTTCAAGTCAAAAATTGAAAAGTTAAGTTTTGAGTCATTTCTAAACTATTCTTTCGACTAACTAAGACTTTCGTTCAGTCATGATCTTTTGCCCCTTATTTTCTTTTTTTGACAAAGATTATGTAGTATATATACCTGCACGAATAACATACATAATGTAGGTGTTCACAAGTAAGCTTCTTTTGATGATGGCTACACGTATTAGTTCATTTGTTTTTGGGTGTCACTGAAAAGGCCACAAATGGCCACGTGACACCCTTCTCACCCATATATATATTTTGCTATATTATTGATATGTATGTAGGTCCAATAGGTTGGTAGCTATTGAACATTTGAACATTGAACAGCGTTACATAAACCGATAGGTAGATAGTCAACAGTCGATAGGTTCAACAGGCAATTGTGGCAACAGGAAACATTTGCTAACATAAACTCGTATAACACGAGGCCGAATCGTCACGAGGCCGAATCGTCGCCAGGTCGAAAATGTTGCACAAGGCCGAATCGTCACGAGGCCGAATCGTCGCCAGGCCGAATCGTCTTTATTATTTAAAGGCAACGTTTAGGCTTAGCTGGCAAGATTTTTCCTAAAATTTCTATTTTCTGACCTAGTTCCTAAGCCTAAGCCAGAGCCTAAGCCTAAGCCTGAACCTAAGCCTAAGCCCAAGCCTAAATTAAGCACACGTTTAAAAATGGCGATTCGGCCTGGCGAAGACTCGGCCTCGTGACGATTCGGCCTTGTGCAACATTTTCGGCCTAGCGACGATTCGGCCTCGTGACGATTCGGCCTCCTGTGGACACGCCAAACTCCCATATGGGACATATTATGCTGATATGAAAACAAGATGACAGTTGATTGCGCACTGGTACAGTTGATTATAAAATATTAATGGGTTAGTAGAAATACTCAAGCAAGAAAACAAACACAAAACAATACATATGTTTCAACTTCAAATATGCAGATCAACCGCTATCAGTTTGGTTTTGAGATATAAGTTGCTTTCGTTTTTGAAAAGCCAGATGGCAAAATTTGGCCGTTCTTTTCAAAATAGTGTCTTCAGTTGAGATGAGCAGTTTAACAAAGTTCGACTCCAGAGAATCAATGTTGTTTAAGGTGGTAGTTACGTTTTCGACAGTTTTTATAACGTGCTATAACTTTTGATTGACTCAATGAATTTAATAGCTGTCTTTTTCACGTTAAAGAACTTGACTGAAACTACACTTATGCACATTATCTAGCCGAAATCTGTAACAAGCTAGTCAGCAGACACTGTCAAAGTAGTCAAATTTCGTAAATTTTTGCATTTTTCTTGTTTTGCTTGTTAAATTGACAGTGTAACTCCAACTAATGTCATTCTTTACACCAACATAGCCAATAACAGGGTGAATTTTAATGCTAAGTTTGGTGCATTTATATGATGCAGAAAAGAAGTTACGGACCTTTAATTTTGAATTTTTCCGAATTTTGAAAAATATACGAATTTTTGAATCTAATTTTTTCACGAAATAGGCTAAATTGATACAAATAAAAAAATTGACACATCAGAAATTGTCTAAAAAAACATGTAAAATAACGCATGAAAAGAGTGCAACATCGAGACTTGAGATTTAGTCCACGGAAGTGCATTTTTACAGATTTCTGTGAATGAAATTGATGTAACGCAAAATTTAAGCAAACGAAACTTTTGAAATTTTAGTATAAAGTACACAAATATGTGTGACAATTTATCCCAAATTTTGAACAAAATCCTTCTAGTAGTTGTCAAGTTTTGCGGACTTTTGTGTAATGTACTTTAGTTCAAAAAGAAATGTTACATAAACGTGACGTAATCTCAAAAAGTGAAAAGCGGAAGGATAAGTTTTGGCATCTAAATTGAAGGTTTTTGACATGCCCGTGTGTCATTTTTTTCTTTTTTCAATAAACGGCCTTTTTGACTAGCTACTGCTTTGGCTTAGCTAAACATAAAATTTACGAAAAATTGTCGTAACTGGCTGAAAAATATTTTATGTGAAAATTAAAAATGACAGTTTCAAGCTATTTTAGCAAGCATTTATCTCATAATAAATTATAGTTTCCTAAATTAATATGCGTACTATAAATTATTGATTGAAACTTAATCGTAAGTTGTCAAGTGTTACTCCTGCAAAACTGTCGAAAACGTTACTACCACCTTAAGGTGGCGCTCCTGAAATGTGACTTTTCAAAAAACGGCAGTTTGGGGCCAATTTTAGATACACAATGGCAAGCTGGTGTAAAAGTATGCCTAAATACGAAAAATGAGGTTGATTGATACAAATTAGCATTCACTGTAGACCAAACGTGAGTGGAATTTCGGCTTGCGATTTCTCTTCGCAAGTAAGTAGCTGTTGCACAATCAATAGCTCATTTTGCTAGCCTCAACGTGATCGAGCGGTCGCAAAAAGTCATTTTTGATGAATATGATTGATATATCGATAAACACTAAAATCGCGATTTTTGAAAAACATAAATTTGGCTAAATTTTTTAGATACTATCGATTTGCCAAAAATCAAATTTTGCGACCGCTCGAAGATGAGAAGGTGCATTTATGTGCCAAATTTTAACTTTTTTCGATGAGCCAATTTTTTAAAATCGCAAGCCGAAAATTTGCGTTTGTATTCACACGCACTATATTTCTGTCTCATGCAGAAAGTATTGCGTTAGCTCACAAAAAAATTATGCCACACTCAATAAAACACCAAAAATTTTTAATTACGTTTCAGTAAAACACAATTGCTAGTGTTTTTCAGCCTTTCAAATTCATTACATACGTGTAAATGCACTGGCTTGTGAAGGCATTTCTGTGAAAATCTATTTTTCTTGAGGAAATTTGCTCAAAAATGTTCAAAAAAATTTTTATGTGATATGTACATCAAATTGAAGGAAATTCACTTCTGATCAACTTTTGTTCTTACGAGGCATGTTTATTTTTGTGCGTTTTTAAAATAGTGGCCAAAACTCACATTTCAGGAGCGCCACCTTAAGGTGGCGCTCCTGAAATGTGACTTTTCAAAAAACGGCAGTTTGGGGCCAATTTTAGATACACAATGGCAAGCTGGTGTAAAAGTATGCCTAAATACAAAAAATGAAGTTGATTGATACAAATTAGCATTCACTGTAGACCAAACGTGAGTGGAATTTCGGCTTGCGATTTCTCTTTGCAAGTAAGTAGCTGTTGCACAATCAATAGCTCATTTTGCTCGCCTCAACGTGATCGAGCGGTTGCAAAAAGTCATTTTTGATGAATATGATTGATATATCGAAAAACACTAAAATCGCGATTTTTGAAAAACATAAATTTAGCTAAATTTTTTAGATACTATCGATTTGCCAAAAATCAAATTTTGCGACCGCTCGAAGATGACAAGGTGCATTTATGTGCCAAATTTTAACTTTTTTCGTTGAGCCAATTTTTTAAAATCGCAAGCCGAAAATTTGCGTTTGTATTCACACGCACTATATTTCTGTCTCATGCAGAAAGTATTGCGTTAGTTCACAAAAAAATTATACCACACTCAATAAAACACCAAAAATTTTTAATCACGTTTCAGTAAAACACTACTGCTAGTGTTTTTCAGCCTTTCAAATTCATTACATACGTGTAAATGCAGTGGCTTATGAAGGCATTTCCGTGAAAATCTATTTTTCTTGACGAAATTTGCGCAAAAATGTTCAAAATTTTTTTTATGTGATATGTACATCAAATTGAAGGAAATTCACTTCTGATCAACTTTTGTTCTTACGATGCATGTTTATTTTTGCGCGTTTTCAAAATAATGGCCAAAACCCACATTTCAGGAGTGCCACCTTAAGGTGGCGCTCCTGAAATGTGACTTTTCAAAAAACGGCAGTTTGGGGCCAATTTTAGATACACAATGGCAAGCTGGTGTAAAAGTATGCCTAAATACAAAAAATGAAGTTGATTGATACAAATTAGCATTCACTGTAGACCAAACGTGAGTGGAATTTCGGCTTGCGATTTCTCTTCGCAAGTAAGTAGCTGTTGCACAATCAATAGCTCATTTTGCTCGCCTCAACGTGATCGAGCGGTCGCAAAAAATCATTTTTGATGAATATGATTGATATATCGAAAAACACTAAAATCGCGATTTTTGAAAAACATAAATTTAGCTAAATTTTTTAGATACTATCGATTTGACAAAAATCAAATTTTGCGACCGCTCGAAGATGACAAGGTGCATTTATGTGCCAAATTTTAACTTTTTTCGTTGAGCCAATTTTTTAAAATCGCAAGCCGAAAATTTGCGTTTGTATTCACACGCACTATATTTCTGTCTCATGCAGAAAGTATTGCGTTAGTGCACAAAAAAATTATACCACACTCAATAAAACACCAAAAATTTTTAATCACGTTTCAGTAAAACACTACTGCTAGTGTTTTTCAGCCTTTCAAATTCATTACATACGTGTAAATGCACTGGCTTATGAAGGCATTTCCGTGAAAATCTATTTTTCTTGACGAAATTTGCTCAAAAATGTTCAAAATTTTTTTTATGTGATATGTACATCAAATTGAAGGAAATTCACTTCTGATCAACTTTTGTTCTTACGATGCATGTTTATTTTTGCGCGTTTTCAAAATAATGGCCAAAACCCACATTTCAGGAGTGCCACCTTAAAGGCCGATTCACACGCTGCGATTTTACTGCGATTTTGCCGCTGCGTTTTCGCCGCTGCGGCAAAACGCACTGTCTGAACAGACGCAGCAATTTCAGTGCGGAGCGCCTGCGTCTTGATTTTGCCGCAGCGTTTTAAACGCCAGTCTGCAATTCGGCCTGCGTTTTCAGTGCGTTTTGGTGCTGCGGACATGTTGGTTTCAACAATACTTGCAAAACTGTTTGTCATATTTTTAGAAGAGTAAAGACGCAGCAAAAAAGTTTGCGAGACGCAACGTTTGTTCAGACGCTACGTTTTGTGTGCGACACCCTGCGTCTTGCGTTTTACGTCAAAATCGCAGCGGCAAAAACGCACCGTGTGAATCGGCCTTAAGGTGGCGCTCACCTCAAAAAGTCATGTTTGGCGCTAAGCTCATGCTGTCAGTACTAATACCATTTTGATTTTACATCAAAGAGACCTCAAAAAAACCTATTTACAATACATTTCAGCACTTTAATGTGAATGTGTCAAATTTTATGACCATGTCGAATTTCCTATTCACACTAATTTTATTTTTAACCTAGCTCAGCGAAACTTCAACCGATTTTGACGATCTTGGTATCAATAGAAAGATCTTTCAAAACTCTAGACGTGATTGATCTTCGATTTTTGATTTCTATTTTTGATTTTGCAAAAAAACGATTTTTTAAAAATCCTTTGTGTTTGAGCGACTACAAAAAGTGCTGCGAACCAAAATTTGAAAATCGAAAAACTTTCACGTCTGCATTTATATTCTTTCCTTCATTGTGCAAATTTTCAACTCGATCGCAATCGGCAGCTGGGACCTAGGTCCAAAAAAAGTAGTCGATTTCGCTACACAAAAATGTAAGGTTTGCCCACACGTTTCACTTTTTCAAAAATTAGACCTTTTCTAGGACTGCATATTTCCGTTGAAAAAGTTACCAAAAGCCATACTCAATTTTTTAAGAAATTAAATCAAAAATTTCACTTTTTCGAAGATTTATCAGCTTTTTAGGTTTTTCATTTTTGATTTGCATTTTCACGGCTAAATTACTCAGCAAAGCTTCAACGTATTCTTATGTTTAATACATCAATTTAAAGCTAAGACACCGCACATTTCAGTGATATGAGTGATCATTTTATATTGAAACAAAAAATTTTAAGCTACGGTTACAAAATTGTCAAAAAAATTTGAAAAAATTTTTAATCACAATATGCACATCAAATGAAAGCCCTTTTCATTCTGAACAACTTTTCTTCAAGACATTATGATCAAAAATGCAGCTGAAAAAAATTAAACGCCAAAGTTGGTTTCCCTAAGCGCCACCTTAAGAAGTTGCAAAATTTCAAATCACGTGATCATGTCACGTGACTCGCATGGCACAAAACGTGGGTGAATTTTCGGCAAACGATAACTCTGCTTATACTTTGCGTATAGTCACACTTTATATACAAAAATGTAGCTTATGTGCTTCTCTAGTTGAACATTATTTTGGTTTTCAACATTTATGTTAGGTTTGGATAAAAAATGTCATTATGTGTTTTCGAAGTCGAACTCTGAGCAATAAATTTCATATAAAAAATTTCTAAGCTTTATTTTAAAAAAACTAAAAAATTGTTCAACTGCACAGAGCCTAAGACTATAATTGTGCAAAATTTTGTAGAAAAATATATTACCAGCATTTTATAATCGAATGCCGAAAAATTGGTTTTGTATTCACACAGCCTATATTTGAGTCTGCTGCTTCTGAAAATGGTTTCTTGTGCGATTTTTTTGCACAGAAGGCAATAAAATTGTTTTAATTTGTCATTACGACTAATAAAATTTATCGTATCGTCTGTTTGGAGAATCTCAAAAAGCGTTGATGCACTGGCTTACTTGCTGAATTTGTGTAATTCAGTAAATTGTCCAATTTTTTCCCACTTTTTTGCTATGGTGATATGCACTTCAAAACATCAGAAATAATATTTTGGGCAACTTTCCTTCAAGAATGATAGGTCATTTTGGCTGGAATTCACAACCTAACACTAACACTAACTTTTTCCTTAAAAGTTAGTGAAACAATTAAAATTGGCATCGAAACACTAACATTTTAAGTGTTTCAGGCTGAAATTTAAGTGTTTCACTAACTTTTAAGGGAAACTTTAGTGTTAGTGTTAGGTTGTGAATCCCAGCATTTGGCTGTTTTTAAAAAATACGGCCCAAATCCTTGATTCCCGGATTGGTGTTAAAACATTTAGGGGTCGAATAAGTCGGAAAAACGGCATTTTTTCGACTAATGATCCGGAGTCCCCCTATATCCCCTAAACCTAGGGGGGGTCAAAATTGAACGCTCTTTCGAATAGGCTAAGTTAGAAGTTTGTAAGATGTAAGCTTTAGCTGGAAATCAAACTTTGTCAAAAAATTAAACCTTACATCAAATTTTTTGCGCAAAATTGGATTTATGCAAAAATACTTAATCAAATAAAGACCTGCTGCTACCACTGAAAGAGCAACTTCTAAGCTACTAAATACTGAAAAAAATTTGAAAATCGGTTCAGGCTTTGAAAAGTTACAAAACTTTCTGAAGCTACCAGGACCAGGCTGATTGAAGCGTTACAGCACAAGTACGTTTCAGTACAAATTCCGGGCTATAGCTGCGAAATTTTTTAAAATATGAAGCTAGTTGGGGTTTTTTAGTGCGGTAAAAATATTTCTAATGCTTCTTAGCAGGTTTTTCCTTCAATTTAGGGCTTAGGCTTAGGCTTAGGCTTAGGCTTAGTGCTTAGGTTTAGGCTTAGGTTAGGCTTAGGCTTAGTGCTTAGGCTGAGACTTGGTGCTTAGGCTTAGGCGTAGTAGATGGGACAGCAAAGGCTTAGTCCTAGTTGCCTGCATCAAATAAAAGGACACTTGCTACTGTGAGATCATAAATATAGCTGCACTTTTAAACCGAACTTGACTGTCACTGCCAGCTTGCTGCTGAGCATCAGTGACGTTTTTTAGCTTTCATTAAAAATCGATACTTATGCCTAATGATGCTCATTTTTCTATGAAAATGTAATTAATTTATTGTCTACGGAAAAGAAACTAAAACTTTTGATATCCAAGCTTTGATATGCATTTAACTATGTATATTTCGCCTCTCTTTTCAGTTGGCAAAATTACGATTTTTAGTATAAATCAGCTAAATATGTTGCTAACAAAGCTGTATTAAATATATTTTATGTGTTACTTTATGACGATCAAACTTCAGGCTGATATTACGACTGTATTGGTCATAATTTTCGACGATTAGCCGTATTATTTCGAAAAACGATGATTTTCGACAAAAATAGAATTTTTTCAAAAAGGTATAAATCAACGTTTTTTCGCTTGGAAAGTGCTAAAAATGAACTCAGCGCATGCGAAAACCTATAAAAATGTGTTTTCGCGGTGAAAAAATGTCAGTTTAAATTTCTCCTCCCCCCCGCCTCAGTTGCGCCCATTTATATATATATCTTTTTAATCAGAATATATTTGGGGTGGCTGGGTTTTACCCAAGGGTGTCTGGGGCTGGGGCCGGGGCTGACAGGGTGGCTGTGTTCAGTGGCGTAGCCAGGCCGCCAAGGGTGCCCCCCCTCAGCGATTTTGCCACCCTCAGCGTTTTTGCCCCCCCCCCCCCCCCTGGGAGCCAAGGGCCGAACCCCCCCTTTTGGCCAACTCCTAAGAAAATTTCAAAAATTACCGATATCCACATTTTCGAAGAATTATCAGCTTTTTAGGTTTTTCATTTGGGGAGCAAGGCGGTTCCTACAAGAAGCATATATACTTGGCCGAATAGCACAAGCATATATGCGGGTCTCCCCGTTGAATTGGGGGTCCTCAATTCTTTATAACCTATACTCGTTTTCTTGTGCTTCATGCACTTTAATCGTATTTCTAAGCTGTTTATTTCTAACTGTTAACTGTTAACATTTCAAAAGACTTTTTCATAAACCCATAAAACATAAATAAACTGTTTAAGAGTTTTTAATTTTACGTGTAAATCACCACACTTATGTTTTATTTATTTGTATATGTGATGAAATGTACTTTTAAATGTGTATGAATTTTCAATTTATATGTCTCACACTCTTTCACTCTACCGTCATCATAGACTAAGATAAATCACAAAAACTTTGTCACTTCTGCTTGCACATGCCTAGAAAGTAAGTTCTAAATATTAGTGTCTTTTACATGTCCAAGGTCTCTTCCGCGTTTACGTCTACAAAGTAAAATGTATGTAAGTTCTGCATATCTGCATATGTACTATATAAAGTTTTCTTGTGTGCAAAAAAAACTGCTCCACTGCAAAGATTCTTAGCTAAACTTCACTTCCCTTCTATTAATTTGCTGTCCTAACTTCATTAATCATTTTCAACTGAAATTTTCATTAACCACAGAGAACCTTCAATGAGCCGATGGCGGCCACTAACAGTTTAAAGAATTACTTATACTAGACTAGTATATATAAGTAATATTATTGATAAAATAATCGACATATTCTGAGAGCTTATGCTTAGCTCAAACTTGATTCGGTACAACCCAAAATGATATCCAAAATGGCACGTCCTTAAGAACTAAACAAACGGTGAATACTGAGACTACGACAAAAGAAGACACTGTCGTGATTTTCGAGTAAGTTTTGAATGCTTTATTTTATAAAAGAATGCTACACAAACACGAAACGTTTGGGATCCCGCTGAGTTCAGTTGCCTGCGCCAAGGCCAAAAGGCTTGCGAGGAGAGCCTCAGTCACAAGATACACAGCTCACACTCATTCAACAATCAGCCAAGCCTAATCAGAAACATAAAAAGGGGGTAACAATAGGAACGTAATCTGTCCCAGCATGATGGGACATCGGAATCTTGTGACTGGGGTAGGCGACAGGGACCGCCAGTAAAACCAGGCTTCGTGCTCCTCCCGCGTGAACCTCGGATTTTTTGGTGGCCCCCCACAGCCAGGCGAACATACACGTTCACATAATATGTTAAAGAAGCAACGCCTGCTGGCAAGCCACGGGTAATCCTCTTGGCCTTCTCAGGCTGAGAACAGCTTGAGTCGTTTCCGAGCGACACCGCAGCTGTGAGGGCGATAAAAAAAAGGTTTTTCATTTTTGATTTGCTATGTTCACGGCTAAATAACTCAGCAAAGCTTCAACGTATTCTTATGTTTAATATATACATCAATTGCAAGCTAAGAAACCGCATATTTCAGTGATGTGAGTAATCATTCTATGTTGAAACAAAAATTTTTTTGCTATGGCTACAAAATTGTCAAAAATTTTAACAAAATGTTTTATCACAGTATGCGCATTAAATAATAGCTCTTTTAATTTTGAACAACTTTCCTTCAAGACATTATGGTCAAAAATGTCGCGGAAAAAAAATTAAACGCAGAAGTCGGTTCCCCTGAGTCATGAGTGCCACCTTAAGGTGCTCTACTCCAAAAAATAGGCCCACTATCCCCCCCCCCCAACTGCACTTGATCCTATATATGATAGTGTAAAACTTCAGATTGATTTTACGACTGTCTGTACTGATACTAATCTGCGACAAATTAGCAGCAATATCACAAAAAGGGAGTTTTTTAAGGTTCGAAATAGTTTTGTCGCTTTGAAACTGCTAAAAATGAAAGTACCTTAAATTTAAATGGGGTAACACCAGGGTTTTTTTTTTCAAAAAATTTTGGGTGCATAATTGTGCAAAATTTTAATTTTAGTGTGCAAAATTTTATTTTTTTGTGCAAAAAGTATATACATGCGTTTTTTTGTCCATTTAATGGCAAATATACACATTTCTATACCTCTAGAGGTACGTATATACGTTTATATTGTATATGAAATCGTAGAATAGGCAGATTCAGGATTTTTTCCGGGTGTAGCAAACCTTTACTCCGTGAACCATTTCAATTTACAAAAGCGGATGCGGTAGGTCTGCGGGGGTTTGGGGGCGGCAACCCCGCAGGAAATTTTTTCAATTTTTAGTTTAAAACGGTGCATTATGAGCTTATCACAGCCCTGTCGGGAACACACAAACACCAAAATGGCGCCCCTTGTGTAAAATTTTGAAAACGGGCACGTTCCGCTTATACAGTATTGTGCATAAAAAAGTTCCCTGTTCGTCGGCGTCCGACGAGCTTCATCCGTCGCGAAAAGTGACCAAGGTTGGCCGGAAAGTGACAACAAAATTTTTCAAAAAGTGCTCCAAAACACATTTCAATGCAAAAAAGTGAAAAATTGAAAATTATTTGTGCGTCACTTTCCGGCCACCGTTCGTCACTTTTCGCGAAGCATGAAGCTCGTCGTACGCCGACGAACAGGGAGCTTTTTTACGCGCAGTGCTGTATACATGCCACATTTTGCTATAGTGGAAGCCAATGTAGGATTTCAGGAGGATGTGAAGATTTTCTGCGGAAAAATTTTTTGTTGGGAAATGGCATTTCGATTTTTGGAAATGAATTATAATTGCACCTAAGTGCAACTTTTAAGCCACAAACGATGCATATTTGCAGTGGCTTACACATAAAAAATCGGGGACTTTTCCATTTTTTGTAATGTATTAAAATGCACGTTTTTGCAATTCTATCTAACACAAAAATTTAAATTGCAAATATATACAAGACCACTAAGTCATAAAGTAGGTAGCAGGAGTTTCAGAAAAAAGTGGAGATTATTTTAATTTGAACAAGACGTATCGAAAATTTTTCCGACAGGGGAATAAGAGCCAAAGCGTCACATCAGATACATGTACACGTGTAGAGGCTTGGACAAAAGACAATAACAAGGGAGAGAAAGCCAGTAAGTTGCAGGGGTCTGGGGGCGGCAGCCCCCAGGAAAAATTTTTTCGATTTTTCATTCAAAACTGTGCATTCTGAGCTTATCACCGGCCCGTCGGGCACTGTGCATTATTGTGCAAAATTTTAATTTTTGTGTGCAAAATTTTAAAAAAGTGTGCATTTGCACAGGGTTTTGCACAAAAAAAAACCCTGGGTAACACACAGCCATTCTATAGGCTTGAGAACATAGTGGGAGCTTGGCTGACAATATAGTTTCTATATTTGTATTAAAAGATGCTTTGGAAGGTTTACATTCGGTTGGGGGGTAAAAATCTAAGAAAACAATTTCGCCACTGTCAATTCTCATTGTTTTATTGAAACATTTTGCAATTCTTTTTTTTGCAGCTATTACCTATTTCACAGTAGATACCCTTTGGATTCACATAAAATGGCTCTTCCTCAATCTGCATCGCGATTTGCTTGCTTGAAAATTGAGGACGACGAAGATTTCACTCCGGTTAGTCGAAAGCCGGCTGGAAAGAATCAGCAGTCGCAGAAAGGACAGCAAAGAGCACAGGGAGGTGCCAGTGTTGCCAAACCCACTGGAAACTCTGCCACAGCACCAAAGAAACGAAAACCACGCAAGAAGGTATATATGCGTATTGCGTATGTATACATAATATATATAATATTTTTTGCCAATGTCAATGTGTGATCGTCGGTTGTTTAAGCGAATGTTTCACAATCTCAAATGATTGATTTAAAATGAAACTTTAGTCAGACATGAACGAAAATAGCTTCAACCATCGCACTTTAAGAACGCATGTATACACATGGGGGGTGCAGGTTCGGCAGAAGGGGAAAAATTCAAACTCACGTTTTTTCATCGTAAAATCACATTTTTCTAGGTTTTTGCACGCGCTGAGTTCATTTTTAGCACTTTCCAAGCGAAAAGAATTGATTTGTGGCTTTTTGAAAAAATTCAAACTTCGTTGAAAATTTCGACACATTGGGGCTAATCTTCGAAAATTATCAAAAATAAAATCGTAATATCAGTCTGAAGAGTGATCATCATAAAGAAACATACAATAATATATTTAGTTCAGCTTTGTTTGCAAAATATTCTGCTCTTTTTTACCAAAAATGTTATTTTCCCAACTACAAAATAGGTGAAATAAACATCGTTAAACTGACCTTACAATCTTACATATATGTATATCAATTGTACCTGTTTATTTTGGCGTGGACAATAAATTAATTATATACATTCCAAGTAAAAATAGCAATGTTTGGTTATCAGTAACTATTTTTTGGCAATTCCGGTTACCATAAATACGAATTCAAAACGTCACTGATGCTCTGCATCAAGCTAGCGCTAACAGCCACTTTGAGTTCAATACTTCAGCATTATTTAGGATTCCACAGTAGCAAGCGCCCTTTTATTCAATGCAAGCAACTAAGACTAATCCTTTGCTAACCCACATACTAAGCCTAAGCAGTAAGCCTCAGCCTAAGCAAAGCACTAAGCCTAAGCCTGAACTCCGAATCTAAGCGCTAAGCCTAAGCACTGAGCCTAAGCCTAAGCCTGAGGCCTAATTTGAATAGAAAACCTGCGAAGAAGCATCAAAAATACCTTTGCTGCACTAAAACAGCCCAAATAGCTCCATATTTGAAAAAATTTTGCAGGTATAGTCCAAAATTTGAACTGAACCTTACTTGTGCTGTAACGCTTCCATCAGCCTAGCCTGGGTAGCTTCAGTCAAAGTTTTGTAACTTTTCAAAGCCTAAACCGATTTACAAAATTTTTTCAGCATTTAGTTGCTGAGAGATTACTCTTTCAGTGATAGCAGTAGGTTTTTATTTGATGAAGTATTTTTGATTAAATCCAATTTTGCGCAAAAAATTTCATGTAAAGTTTATTTTTTGGTTAAAGTTTGATTTCCAGCTGAAGCTTATCCTACAAACTTCTAACCTAGCCTATTCGAAAGAGCGTTCAATTTTGACCCCCCCCTAAGTTTGGGGGATATAGGGGGACTCCGGATCATTAGTCGAAAAAATGCCGTTTTTCCGACTTATTCGACCCCTAAGGTTTTTAACACCAATAATTTCACTTCAGATTTTTATTAAAAGGGGCGACAGCTATTTTGGGGGCTAGAGATCAGATTGGGGGCATGGCTGACGATGGGGGTTTCGTATGTTTATTAAAAGATGGGGTAGGAAGCGATTTATTGGCAAAAATAATTTTTCCCCTTCTGCCGAACCTTGACCCACATGGGGTATGCGGTCTCAGGCTGTGGGGGCTTGTCCCAGATTTTTCAAAATTTTAGCAGGGGCTTGTTGTTCGACGTTTGGGGAATTCGAAGTCTCCAAAACGCACTAATTAGTGACATTTTTTGGAAAAATTTTAATTTCTTTTATGTAATTTTTCGGTTCTGTGCTCATTTTTTAGGCATTTACGGCTATTTGGGGCCATTTTGGGTTTTCGGGTACCTTTTTTTAGGACCTTTTTGCTTGTCCCGGTGGGTCATATTTGATGGGGGCTTGTCCTGTCCCAAAAGTTCATTTTTGATGGCGGCTTGTGCTAGCTTGTTCGATTGCTGAGCATTAAACACTACTCCTTTTCTCCTTTAGCCCACCAAGCCAAGTGAGCAGAATGGAACTGTGGCTGCGGTTGACGAGCACGGTGACTCGGAGGAAAAGGTATGTATATCTATTTCAGATTTAAACAGATCAGACTATCAGAGCAGCCGTGTGTGTTCTGCACAAATGTGCGGGGGCAACCGAAAATTTGTGTGATTTGCTCGTCGGCTTTTCTAACTAGGGCAAGGTATATACCTTTATTGGTTGCTAATATAGATATGATATTATAAAATTCACTTTGGCGACGAAAGTTCAAATGTCAGCTTACTGTAGAGTTTATAGCATACGCGGGCAGCTACCGGATTTTGGGGGGGGGGTGTGGAGCAAGTTTTCCGGCCATTTTTCCCTCGTGAGCCACCAGTTTCGCTTCGTCAGCCACCAATTTTTACTTAGTGAGCTACCTTCAAAACATTCTGGGGGGGTGACGATGCCTTCT